>CM060888.1:7492500-7670000 GCA_030762935.1 Hymenopus coronatus
ATTGATAAGAACAAAAAAATTGATTAAGATGTGTGTGTGTGTGTGTGTGTGTGTGTGTGTGTGTGTGTGAGGACAGCATAGCTCAAACATCAAAAGACCGTTAAATTCCAAACTTGCTATTTTTGTTTGTCTTCCAAGAAGATTTAAAAAAAATTCCCCCCATCCCAAACTAGCATTAACATGCATTTTTTTTTTTTTTTTTTTTTTTTTTTGGAAATTTGTGCATAAATGTATATCTTGAATTTTCTGGGAATAGCTTCTGAAGACCGGTTGGTTCAGGATAATGTTTTGTGAAATTTGAATAACTACTAAACCTTAAGAGACAGGCCGAAACATATTACACAAAAAATGTAGCTCTGGCAAAGCCACACGTTTTATGTGATATGCATTTTTGTTGTAGAATTCACCGTTTCCAAGATATTCCTTGTTATTCGTTTCAATTTTAAAATACTTTTGTTCAGACAAGTATCCGTTTTTCTTTTATTCTACATTGGCAAGGATTAAAATTTGTAATTTCTTTAAAAAAGTATGTTAATTCAGTAATCAATGTTATTTAAATATCCCTCTTTGTGTGGTTCAAAGCTCCAAACCCGAAATGGCAACCAGTTTTGTCACGTGGGACTTTTTGATTATGCAACATTGTCACATAGTAAAATTTGTGATATAGTTTATATCTTCCAAAATAGTTATCCAATTTAAAAACACAACAAAGCAATCACAGTAAACCTTTCAGAAAAATCTATATAGAAATATAGAACTTTCAAATTTTATTGACAGTGTCTCTTAAACCGAAAGTCTTATTCTTTTTTATTTTTTACTTTCTGTATACGTACTATGTTCATAGTGTATACAGAGGGTATTTTATTGCACCCAAAAATTCGATACCGAGATTTCACCGCTAATATATGTTTTGAGACCCTGATTCCAAAAAAAAATTAGAAACATGTTTGTGTGTGTCTGTGGGTAGCATAGCTCAAAAACGAAAAGAGAATTAAAAACCGAACTTGGTATTTAAGTTTCGTATCTTCCAAGGATGTGATACGAAGATTTTCAAGAAAATCCCCCCACCCCAAACTACTCTTTATATGGAAAAAAAAAATTGATAAATTTGATTTTCTTAAAAATGGCTCCAACGATTTTGATTAAATGCTCTTATATTTAAGATATTTACTTGCCAAATAAAATGTATATCTTGAATTTTCTGGGAAGAAACTCTGAACACTACTTTATTCTGGATGAATTTTACGGAATTTTGCATAAGTGCTAAACCATAAGAGATGACAAAAACTTACTGCACAAAAATGTAGATCTCGTTAAAATACACACTTTAAGTCATATATTATTTTCGTTGAGTTTGCTGATTTCAAGATATTCCTTATTATTAGTTTCAATTGTAAAGCGCTTATAATTTTCTCAGACAGGAAGTGTTCGTTTTTCTTTTGTTCTACTCCTGGCCAAGCAAAGGAGCGATTTGCAATGACAATCGCATAACGATAGCTTTTAAAACATTTGACAATCACTTTAGGGCATTCCTTTGGTTCCCTTCTACTTATAAGGAACTAAGTAATAAGAACATTCTGCTAATGTTTATCTCGATTAGCATGGTGTAATCTTTTATAAGAAGTTTGTTTGCAGAGCAGATAGAGAAAGTCATGTGAGTGTAAGACATGAGGATATTTTTTTTCTACTGGTCAAGCAAAGAGAACGAACTTTGAAAGCAGCCAGCTGTTTAAAGATTTGCCAATCACTCCAGTTTACTACAGTATTCCACTCCGTTGGAACTTTTCACAGAGGCTCATCTCGACAGACGTCAAGTACATACAATGAAGAATGGGTAGAGATAGCCATGCGAATGTATATCATATTTGATTTAGTAAATAGGTAGACAAGGTATTGCATATCTCAAATTTCCTGGAAATAGTCTGTGAAGTCCTCTACATTTCCAATGACTTTTGTGTACCTGCTAAACCGTAAGAGACACACAAAACTTACTGCACCAAAAATGTAGATTTCGCTAAAACACACAATATACAATTTTTTTAAAGTTAACATTAATCATATAGCTTTTAAAACATTTGATTGTCTGTTTATCCTAGTGTATTCCCTTATTTCTCTCCTACTTACAAGGAACTAAGAAATAAGACCATGTGTTAATGTGTTTCTTGATTAGCAGAAATTGTCTTAGTACTTAGTCACTTCTAAGTAGAAGAGAAATAAAGGAGTGCACTAGGGTAAACAGACAGTCAAATGTTTTAAAATGTGGCTGCTATGAGATTGGAATCCATTTCTTTGCTTGCCTACGAGTTGACAAGTACTTTGAAACTAATAACAAGGAATATTTAAAAAACGGTCAACTCCACGAAAAAATATATATGATATAAATTGTGTGTTTTAACGAGATCTACATTTTTTGTATAGTAAGTTTTTGTGTGTCTGTTATGGAATAACCAGATTTGCAAAATTTGGAAAAATTCATCCAGAATAAAGAAGCATAGAGTGGCTATTGCCAGAAAATTCAAGATAAACATTTTGTTTGTGATGGAATTGGCTTTAATATGTGGTATTTTAATCAGAATTGGTAGAGCCATTTTTGAGAAAATCAAAATTTTCTAGATTTTTTTCCATGTGAAGGTTACTTGGGGGTGGGGAGATTTTCTTGAAAATCTTCGTGTTGCATGCTTGGGACATACCAAGTTTTTGAGCTATGCTGTCATGAAATCTCGGTATGGAATTTTTGGGTGGAATGCATTGCTTTCTCTATACACACAGTACGTGTAGAAAGCTATTTTTATTTTGGTAGAGAAAAGACATAATGTGTGTTGTTGAGTAAAAGCAGATACTTACTATGGCAGCATAGCGAGAGGACACACGCACAGAACACTATCACATTGTGACACGAACACCAAGACGTCCGCACTGCAACTGAACTGGCCAGTCTCTCCAAACCTGTACTTCCCCCCACCAATAGCTTACCTGCCCGTGTTGCCAAACACACGCGGATGTGTAGCTTTTCAGCAAACCCGCTCGCGATTTTAACCTTCTTTTGCGTCTTCCACCATTTCTTTTCTACCTTTATAAACTTCATTCATTTTCTTTACCTACTCCTTATTTATGAAACTATTGTATAATAATCTAGAGCAGGGCTTCACAACATATGGCCCGCGGGCCACTTGCGGTCCACCATTCTATTTACCGTATTTATCTGAATACAAGACGGCCTCCATTTTACTTTCTCTACACCTACTATGAACATCCTGTACACAGAAGGTATTTCATTCCACCTAAAAATGAGATACCGAAATTTCACCAGAAATACACGTTTTAGAGCTCTCCTGTAACTAAAAAGTATTTTAGAAAAATCTGATGTGTTCCATTCACAGGAATTTCTCTACATCTTTGCAACAAATTATTGCTAAAAGCTTATGCTTCTATTTCGTTCTTAATAATCGAGAAAAAATCAGCAGAAATAGTCTTATAACTTGCTTCCTTGTAAGTAGCAGCGAAATAAGGAAGTAACATAGGTTAAAGTGATAGTCCAAAGCTGGTTGCTATGTGATTGAAGCTCCTTTGTTTGTATTGATAGGAGTTGACATATTTCTGTATGAGAAAAGTTTTTTAAAGGTGAAACCAAAAACAAGGAGTATCTAAAAAACCATCAATTCTACGAAAAAATGTATATATTATAAATTGTGTGTTTTGACGTGCTCTACATTTCTTGTGTGGTGAGTTTTTGACCATCTCTTACAGTTTAGCACTTATGCAAAATTCCGTAAAATTCATCAGAATAAAGTAGTCTTCAGAGGCTATTCCCAGAAAAATCAAAATATACATTTTATTTGCCATAGAAATGGTATTAATATGTGGTATTTTAATCAAAATCGTTAGAGACATTTTTAAGAAAAACAACATTTTCGCAAATTTTTCCATGTAATGGGTATTTGCGGGTGGGGGGACTTTCTTGAAAATCTTCGTGTCGCATCCTTGGAAGATACCAAACTTAAATACCAAGTTTGGTATTTAACGGTCTTTTCGTTTTTGAGCTGTGCTACCCATAGACACACACATGCGCGGACATTTTTCTAAAATTGTTTTTTTGCATTCAGGGGGTCTCAAAACATATTTCCGGTGAAACCTCGGGATAGAATTTTTGGGTGCATTAAAATACCTTCTCTATACACTATGTACATAGTACGTGTAAAGAAAGTAATTAATTAATGTTCTTTACCTACTCGTAATTTATGAAACTATTGTATAATAATCCAGAGCATGTCTCGACAACATATGGCCCGCGGGACACTTACGGTCCACGATGCTATTTATTTTGGTCTATTTGCTTCCTGAAATTATTTAAATATGAGGAGCTATTAAACTAAACAATAGCCGTGATCATTAGTGCGTTACTTAATGGACTAGCCATCCATTCAAAGTCGAACGTCCCCAATCCGAGTCCCAGCGACTGCAGTCAAATGTGCCTTTCGTAAAGGATGGGGAGGACCCAAGTAAAATACTGGTGTGATGACACGCTTGGTTGCTCATGGGATGCATTTGACTGCAGTTGCATGGTTTTTGCTTTCTCTACACGTACATAGCGTATAGAGAAGGTATTGTATTCCACCCAAAAATTCCATACCGAGATTTCACCGGAAATACGTTTTGGATCCCCCTTTATCCAAAAAAAAAAGAAGCATTTTTGGAAAAAGGTCGGTGTGTGCGTGTGTGTATCTGTGTGTGTGTCTGTGGACAGCATAGCTCAAAAACGAAAAGACCGTTGAATACCACATTTGGTATTTAAGTTTAATATCTTCCAAGGATGCGACACGAGGATTTTCAAGAAAATCCCCACCCCCAACTACCCTTTACATGGAACGTTTTTTGAAAATTTTGATTTTCTTAAAAATGGCTCTAACGATTTTTATTAAAATATCGTATATTAAAGATATTTACCTGGCAAATAAAATGTATATCTGGAATTTTCTGGGAATAGTTTCTGAACACTACTTTATTCTGGATGAATTTCACGGAATTTTGCATAACTGCTAAACCGTAAGAAATGGACAAAAACTTAACACAAAAAAAAATAGAGCACATTAAAACACACAATTTATGTTATATACTTTTTTTCGTGGAGTTGATCATTTTTGAGATATTCCTTGTTATTCGTTTCAGCTTTGAAAAACGTATACTTTTCTCATACAGGAATTTGTCAACTCCTGTCCATACAAACAAAGGAACTTCAGTCACATAGCAACCAGCTATTGACTATCACTTTAACCTATGGTACTTGCTTATTTCGCTTCTACTTACAAGGAAGCAGGTAATAAGACTATTTCTGCTAATTTTTTCTCTATTAGCGTGAAGTAAATAGCATAAGCTTTTTAACAGTAATTTGTTGCAGAGAGGTAGAGAAAGTCATGTGAATGGAACACATCAGATTTTTTTACTGAAAGAAACAGTGCAGCTTTATTGCAAAAACATAAAAGCCCTATAACTAGCCTAATGTTATTGCTGAAGGTTAGTGTAACATGAAATTAGAAAAAAAGTCCTTTTAAAATACTAAAAGATTTGATTAATAATTTTTGTTGCATATGTACAACACCATGCAATTAAGGTGTTTGCTTTCAATTTACAGGCATTATAAAGTTGATTAAAATTAATTAATTTTCCTTGCCTCCTCGTTATTTATGAAACTATTGTATAATAATCTAGAGCTGGCTTCCGCAGCATATGGCCCGCAGGCCACTATTGTCTGAAGTTATTTAATAAGAGGAACTAATAAATAATCGTTTCTGCGAGTTCCAGTCAAATGTTGGTTGCTGACGGAGTTATATTTCTCTGAGCTGCTCTTTTTACTTTCTCTATACGTACTATATACATAGTGTATAGAGAAGGTATTGCACTCCACCAAAAAATTCCATACCGAGATTTCACCGGAAATATATGTTTTAGGGTCCCCTATCCAAAAAAAGTATTTTCAGAAAAAGGTCCGTGTGTCAGTGTGTCTATAAACACGATAACTCAAAAACTAAAAGTCGGTAAAATACCAAACTTGGTATTTAAGTTTAGTATCTTCCAGCGACACGAAGATTTTGAGAAAAATCCTCCCACCCCAAACAACCCTTTACATGGAACTTTTTTCGAAATTTTTGATTTACTAAAAAATGGCTAACGATTTTGATTAAAATATCGTATATTAAAGATATTTACATGACAAATAAAATGAATATCTTGAATTTTCTGGGAATAGCCTCTGAAGACTACTTTATTCTCGGTCAATTTTACGGAAGTTTGCATAACTGCTAAACCGTAAGAGATGGACAAAAACTTACCACACAACAAATGTAGAGCAACTTAAAACACACAATTTATGTTATAATCATTTTTTTCGTGGAGTTGAATGTTTTTGAGACATTCCTTTTTTCAGCTATAAAGATCTATACTTTTCTCATACAGGACTTTGTGAACTCGTGTCCATACAAAGGAACTTCAGTCGCAGAGCAACCAGCTTTTGACTAGCACTTTAACCAATGCTACTCCCTTATTTCGCTTCTACTAACAAGGAAGCAAGTAATAGGACTATTTCTGTTAATTTTTGCGCCATTAGATGAAGTAAAAAGAATAATTTGTTGAAGTGATATAGAGAAAGTCATGTGAGTGGAACACATCATATTTTTTATTAAAAAGACTACATTTTTATTGCAAAAATATTAAAAATTTTGCAATATAAAGCAGCTTTAGGTATCCTAACTTTACTGCTGAAAGTTAGTGTAATACGAAATTAGAAAAAAGAATATTAAAAGCTTTGATTAATAATCTTTGATGCATATGTACCAAACTATGCAATTAAGGGGTCTTCAATGTTCGTTTAGTTTACTATCTTAATAGGCTTAATTAAAAATTAATTAATTTTAGTTATCTCCTTGTTACTTATGAAATTATTGTATAATAATCTACAGTAGCAGGCCTCCAACATATGGTCCGCGGGCCACTTGCGGTCGCAATGCTATTTACTTTGGTCTGTCTGCTAATTGAAATGATTTTATATGGGGAGCTTTTAAATTAATCAAATTAAATATAGATTGGGTATTTTATAAGAATTCTGCTCTATTGTGTCACGATAAATTTGAGTTATTCGAGCTGCTTACCAGATATTTTGTGGTCACGTATACTTGGGAAACAGCGTTTATCTTTAACTGGTGACGACCACTTCAAATATGAAAACAAACATGGATCAAATAATCAAAACAAAGAAATATACACATTTAAGAGGTCGGCGAATTCGAATATCACTTAGACTAAGTTGCATGATAAGTCCCCCTCCCCACTTCCGGGAGTTACCTTATCCTGAGAATCAGAATGTCGAGTAACTTCAAGCTCTGAGATATTTGGGCATCAACTCATTCGTCATCCGACATGACCATCCAGGTTAAAGGACGTTAAACTACAGCAGAAAAACCAAACCAGAAATAAAATAACAACTCTTCTTTAATTTAAAACTGTTTATAGTCGCTAACAAAACATTAAAGCCCGCCTGGGTAGTGTGGTGGTAGCGTGTCTGCCTCACATTCAACAGGTCGCGAGTTCGAATCTTGCTTAGGGTGAGTTAGCCGGATAAGGTTTCTTTTCGAGGTTTTCCCTTATTCTGAGAAGACGAATATCGAGTAACTTGAAGCTCCATGGACCCCGAGATTATTTGAGCATCATTTCATCAATTTCATTCATCGTCCGGTATGACCAACCAGGTTAAGGACGTTAGCTTTATAAGTTGCTTCCTTGGAAGTAGTAGGGAAATAAGGGAATACACTAGGCTAAAACGATAGTCAAATGTTTTAAAAACTATCACGATGTGAAACAATTGAAATTCGGTTCTGTTTGCATGGTTAGCAGTTAAACAAAAGAGGTATGCAAATAAAGATAGCTTCCCGCTTGAGACAAGTTAAAGTACTTTAAAACTGAAAGCAATAACAAGGAATATCTCTTTAGCTATACTAAAAATGTACATAAATTGTGTGTTTTAATGTGATCTACATTTTTTGTATGATAAGTTTTTGTTTATCTCTTAAGGTTTACCGGTTATGCAAAAATCATCCACACATAAGAGGTCTTTAGAGGCTATTCTCACAACATTCGAAATAAACAATTTATCTTCCATGTAAATATCTTTAATACCCGGTATTTTAATGTAAACAAAACGTTAGAGGGATTTGCGAGAACATTTTTTATTAAGTGCCTTATATTAAAGATATTTTTATGACAAAGCGTATATCTTCATTTTTCGGGAAAAGTTTTAAAGACCTCTTCATTCTGGATCACTTTTATGTAAACCGTAACAGATAGACAAAAACTGTGCAGCTCATTAAAACACACATATGCATTTTTACTATGTACATAGTGTATAGAGAATGCACCCAAAATTCAATACCAAGATTTCGCCGGAAATACATATTTTAGGACCTCATGGATCAAAAGAAAAAAGCATTAGAAAAACGTCCGTGTGTGTCTGTGTGTTTGTATGCGTGTGTCTGTGGGCAGCATAGCTCAAAAACGAAAAGTTCATTAACTACCAAACTTGGTATTTAAGTTCAGTATCTTCCAAGGATGCGACACGAAGATTTTCAAGAAAATCCCTTCAATCCCAAGTACGCTTTACATGGAAAAATTTTCGAAAATTTTGATGTTCTCAAAAATGGCTCTAACGATCTTGATTAAACTATTGTATATTAAATATATTTACCTGACAAATAAAATGTATATCTTGAATTTTCTGGTAATAGCCTCTGAAGACTACTTTATTCTGGAAGAATTTTGCGAAATGTTTAATAACTGGCAACCCGTAAGAGATAGACAAAAACTTACTTAACAGAAAATGTAGAGCTTCTTAAAACACACAATTTATGTTACATACATTTTTTTTTTTTTTTGTGGAGTGGTTCGTTTTTGAGAAATTCCTTGTTTTTGGTTTCGCCTTTGAAAACAATTTTCTCTTACAAGAATTTGTCAACTCCTGTCCATACTAACAAAGGAACTTCAGTCACATAGCAACCAGCTTTTGACTATCACTTTAACCTATGGTACTCCCTTATTTCGCTTATACTTACAAGGAAGCAAGTAATAAGACCATTTCTGCTAATTTTTTCTCAATTAGCATGAAGAAATAGAAGCATAAGCTTTTTAACAATAACTTTTTTGCAGAGATGTAGAGAAAGTCATGTAAAGGGAACACATCAGATTTTTTAAACTAAATACATTATAAACTGGATAAAACTTTAAATAAACATTGTAATAAGTGAATTAATTGAAAGTACAATTATGGAACTCATTAAAAGTGAAGGTTGACTGTCACCTTGTTACCAGGAGATTAAACAAATGAACATCAGCTGCGATAAGATGTTTCGACAATATCGCTCCAGTCAGATGACCGCGATTGGTTGAAATTGTTTAATCTCGGTCATTCCATTGGCGCTTTAATAAATTGCCAGAAGAATATGTGCTTTGATAGCGAAACCATGAATTTCCGCAGTGCTACCAACAAAAGGAATTTAGGAAATACCTTCAGCATGGTCATGTTCTATTTTTGAGATGCGGCATGAGAGGAATTTGCGGGGGTTAATCGATTTCTGCTGGAACGCTTTGGAGGGTGCAGAATTTTAAATAGAAAGAGAAGGACGGAATTAAATTTGACAAAAACGTCTGATGTGTTCCATTCACATGGCTTTCTCTACATCTCTGCAACAAATTATTGTTAAAGAGCTAATACTTCTATTTACTTCAAGCTAATCGAGAAAAACTTAGCAGAAATAGTCTTATTACTTGCTTCCTTGTAAGTAGAAGCGAAATAAGGGAGTACCATAGGTTTAAGTGATAGTCAAAAGCTGGTTACTATGTGACTGAAGTTCCTTTGTTTATATGGACTCGAGTTAAACATTCCTGTATGAGAATAGTAGAAGTTTTTTTTTTAAAACTGAAACCAAAAACAAGGAATGTGTAAAAAACGGCCAACTCCACGAAAAAATGTTATATAACATAAATTGTATTTTAATGTGCTCTACATTTTTTGTGTGGTAATTTTTGTCCATCTCTTACTGTTTAGCAAGATTCCGTAAAATTCCAACAGAATAAAGTAGTCTTCAGAAGCTATTCCCAGAAAACTCAAGATATACATTTTATTTTTCTGTTACATATTTTTAATATACGATATTTTAATCAAAATCATTTGAGCCATTTTTGAAAAAATCAATTTTTTCGAAAAAAGTTCCATGTAAAGGGTAGTTGGGGACGGGGGGATTTTCTTGAAAATCTTCAGGTCGCATCCTTGGAAGATACCAAAAACTTAAATACAAGGTTTCGTACTTAACGGTCTTTTCGTTTTTGAGTTATGCTGTAAACAGGCACATAGAAAAAAACACGTACCTTTTTCTAAAAATGCTTTTTGGATTCAGGGGGTCATAAAAATGCATTTTCAGTGATATCTCGGTCTCAAAATTGTTGGTGCAATACAGAACTTTCTCTATACACTATGTGCATAGTACGTGTAGAGAAAGTAAAAAGAGTTCCGGAAGTTGGAAGTTGGTTATTTCCCAGTCGAGTGGCTGCAAGAATTGGTTATAAGATCGCCGGGGAAACAGAATTCGTTTCGTCTCTCTTCCTGGTTCCATCGAAAATCAATTGAAGTCAGCAGCATCAGGTGTTTTGTTCGTTTGCCTCACACAGCCCAAAACGGGGGCTAGAAGTAGCCGGGTTTACAGTGTCTCTTAAACCGAAAGTCGTTATTCTTCTTTATTTTTTACTTTCTCTATACGTACTATGTACATAGTGTATAGAGAAAGTGTTGTATTGCACTCAAAAATTCGATACCGAGATTTCAACGGAAATACACGTTTTAGGGTCACCTGTATCCATAACAAGCATTTTCAGAACAAGGTCCGTGTGTGTGTGTGAACACGATAACTCAAAAACGAAAAGTCGGTAAAATACCAAACTTGATATTTAAGTTTGAGATCTTCCAGGGATGCGACACGAAGATTTTCAAGAAAATCCCCCCACCCCCAACTACCCTTTACATGGAACTTTTTTCAAAAATCTTGATTTTCTCAAAAATGGCTCTAACGATTATGATTAAAATATCCCATATTAAAAATATTTAAATAACAAATAAAATGTATACCTTGAATTTTCTGGAAATAGCTTCTGAAGACTACTTTATTCTGGATGAATCTTATGGAATTTTGCATAACTGCTAAGCCGTAAGAGATGGACAAAAACTTACCATACAGAACATGTAGAGCACGTTAAAACACACAATTTATGTAATATACATTCTTTTTTCGTGGAGTTAATCGTTTTTTAGATATTCCTTGTTTTTGGTTTCAGCTTTGAAAAACTTATACTTTTCTCATTCAGGAATTTGTCAATTCCTGTCCATACAAACAAAGGAACATCAGTCACATAGCAACCAGCTTTTGGCTATTACTTTAACCTGTGGTACTACCTTATTTCGCTTCTGCTTACAAGAAAGCAAGTAATAAGACAATTGTTGCTAATTTTTATCTCGATTAGCATGAAGTAAATAGAAGAATAAGTTTATTAACAATACTTTGTTACAGAAATGGAGCACACGAGATTTTGAAACATTGAGTGTGAAGCCACGCTAGCAGATGTTTTGTTTTGTTGCGCGGGCAGGCAGGTAGGTGCGCGCGTGTTGAGGCCGATGATCGTATACCCCCTCCACACGCTTGATCGTAAATCATAAAACTGGTCGACTGTCTCCTGGACTGCTTCAAGCCATGACTCAATTTATAACTGAACTTCTTTCTTGTTAACCTTCACATGCTACTCACTCTTCTTGCGACGCACAATACATTAGTTTAAAGCGATACATTAGCATGAGGCAATATTTATATATTATTCACAAAATCTGCCGACATTTTATGAGTTTTATGTCATCTTTATAATATTTGATGTTCAATTGTTTTTATTCCTTTGCTTCCGAAATTGAAACCGATGGATGCACATTTTTATTACTCCTTGTGCTTTCGTCGCACTTAAGTGTTTTGATTTTCTCGATGCGATTTTGTTTTTCAACAGTATCTATAGTTACGTGTTGATTTTCTGGCTGGTGACGCCAGGTTGTCATGAAGAAGGAGGCTTCTTCACGCGTAATGGAAAAGGCCATTTGTATTCGTGTTGATTGGATTCACAGCGTTCAACAAGGTCAAGAATTGCATCGAGCGATTACAGTTTATCTTTGGAATTGTACAATAATAACTATAAAAATAAACTGCAATTCTACAAAAATCCTAGCAACTTATTATTTAAGAAGCCGCCAGGTAGTCTGGGTCTGGGAAGCCCGAAGTCAAACATAAGCGCGAGTAGACTTGCAATCCAACATTTGACGAGCGCTTATAGAAGCTTTATATTTTAATGCTTCAAGCAGAGATAGTCTTATTACTTGCTGAAAACAAAAGCAAGGAATAACTGAAAACAATCAACTCCACGAGAAAATGTATATAATATTAATTGTGTGCTTTAAAGAGCTCAACATTTTTTTTTCGCCAAGTTCTTGTTCATATCTTACGGTTTAGCAGTTATGCAAAATTCCGTAAAATTCATCCAGAATAAAGTAGTCTTCAGAGGCTATTCCCAGAAAATTCAAGATATACATTTTATTTATGAGGTAAATATACTTTAATCAAAATCGTTAGAGCCATTTTTGAGACCATTAAATTTTTCGAAAAAATTCCACGTAAAGGGTAGTTGGGTGTAGGGGAATTTTCTTGAAAATCTTGTGTCGCATCCTTGGAAGATACCGAACTTAAATACCAAGTTTTATGTTTAACGGTATTTTCGTTTTTGAGCTATGCTGTCCACAAACACACACATGCGCGCGGACCTTTTTCTAAAAATGCTTTTTTTGGATTCAGGGGGACCTAAAACATGTAGTGGAATCTCGGTATCAAATTTTTATGTGGAATGCAATTCGTTCTCTATACACTTTGTATATAGTACGTGTAGAGAAAGCAAAGATATTATACTTTAATTTTGTCGTCGTTTTTGTGCCTTTATTAGCCCATTTGGTAGCCCCAGATTTGTCGTCGTTTTCGTGTGGATGTGACACTCCCTATATACTTATCTTGGCAGAGTGATGACAGAGAGCATATAGCCAATCAGAGGAGTCCACCATACTTGATGCAGGACCGCTTCAGTGTGGACAAAGCCGTTCTAACATGAACAGTCTCTGTTCTGGGTTCGATAGAGCCTTTAATCTTGGGGTGGCAACAGCTAAATAATAGAGGTAGGACTACTAGATGATTAATTAATGAAAGAAATAGGATTATATTCTGATGTTTAACAACAAGTACTTTCGGCTAAGTCATCTTGACAAAACACTTATTATATGAGTGTTCTGAGAAAGCTTATTGAGCATGTTGAAATATCACCGAGTTCACTTTACTACACTGTTACGCTGAGTGCCGCAGATTACGCCTCTGAGTGACATGAAGGATTCTCAATCCGTTGTCCTCCTTAATGCTAATTGGCTGACACTTAACGCCAAAAGTTACACTCTACGTCATGAGGTCACGTGATAAACGAATACAATGAAAAATGCCGTCTTTGGAGAATATTTGGGAATTTTCCCAAGTTCACACTTATACCTCTGATGCACGCAAGTAAAATAAAGAAAGGTTTTTACAAACAATAAGGGACGTCTTTTGTAATATTGTGTTGCCAAGTTAATATTGCTAACATTACACTTAAAGATATAAATAATACAGTATGTTAATGGATTAATTGTTTTTACACGTGTCGTGTGTAGGACAGGAGTTGGATAGGTAGAGCAGACTCAAAAATTCAAGGACATTGCCGGGATTTGAACCACGGATCTCTAGCCGGTTGCTCAACCACTGAGCTGCCATGGCATAGCATTGAATTTCTCAACTGACTCGCAAGTTTCCTGGTAAACCTACACACGGCTTGTGTGGAAAAACAATTGAACCAATACCACTTGACCATAAAAGTTGGCTATACTTGAATCCTGGACTTACAACATTGAGAGTCAGCATTGAGATTGTGGTTTATCGGGAAACATGCGAGTCAGTTGAGAAATTCAATGCTATGCCATGGTAGCTCAGTGGAAGAGCAACTGGCTAGAGATCGGGAGATCCGTGGTTCGAATCCTGGCTTTGAATTTTTCAGTCTGACTCTATCTATCCAATACAGTATATAATTAAAGTATTGTGAATTGTCAAGACAATTGCTATTATTATGCAATGAAGTCAAGAATTGCCGTCTCAATTTACTTCATGCTAATCGAGAAAAAAATTAGCAGAAATAGTCTTATTACTTGCTTCCTTCTAAGTGGAACGCAGATAAGGGAATACACTAGGATAAACCTATAGTCAAATATTTGAACATGTGGTTGGTATGAGATTGAAATCCGATTCTTTGCATGGCCTGGAACTGAAACCAATAACAAAGAATATCTGGGAAATGTTCAAGTCCAATAAAACTGTAAGTTGTGTGTTGTAGCAACATTTACATTTTGGGTGTAGTTTATCTCCTACTGTTTTCCACTTACGCAAAGTTCACCCAGGGGGTCGACGTTGTGTTCCTCTCATGGAAGTTAGACCAGGTGAGCCGTTCTGCTCTCAATGACATTCCTTTTATCTCCCTAGCCTTGTGCCGGTAGTTCAACATTTATCATAACGAGCGTTTTCACCTTGTTAATAATTCACAACAATTGTCTTAAGAGATCAAAAATACGTCTTTCATTTGATAAGACAATAGACTATTATAATATAACATAGGAAGGTTATCATGGTAATACTTACATTAGTTCTCAAATGGTACATGAGACCATCTTTATTTACACAAGGGTTTTATTTCTTCACTGCCTCCTGAATTATGACATGGCCGACCGTGTCTACTACACCCAATGTACGAATATCGATAGCGACAATAGAAATAGGGAACAATTATTTTAATAACTAATACATGAAATGGAAACAAACGTTATTTTATTTGAGATTATTGCACTCGTCTCACACATCAGAAACACAAATAATTATTATTTTCACTTCTTTTTTTAACTAAATACATTATGAACTGAATAAAACTTTAAATAAACATTGTAATAACTGAATTAATTGAAAGTACAATTGTGGAACTGACAGTTATTAAAAGTGAAGGTTGGCTGTCACCTTGTTACCAGTAACCAAGACAGCAGATTGTATGCCACATATGTGTATTATAATTTTAAACAAAAGTGTTATACAGAAAGTATTCCAATACACCCAAAAATTCTACATATAAATTTCACCGAGTAAACATATTTTTAGACAGTTGGTGCTAAAAATAAGTTTTTCACCAGATGTCAGTAGTGTTAAAAGTAGAAAATTCTGTCACTCAGTGTTATAAAATTATGTGGCCAACTTTGGTTTATACGTCCTCGGTCTCTTTCAAGTAAGCTATGAATCTGAAAGCTCGTATCGATCCATAAAATGGCGGATATCATGAACATGGAATCTGTTGAACCAGACGCAAGAGCGGGGAGAGCAAAATTACAACTGCTACACGGTCTCCGTTGTATAGAATGTTTACGTTCTGTACGAGTAAGTCGTCATGTTGCCAGTACTGATGCTAAGCAAGGTAACAACTGAATATCGCATGATCTCCGTGAAATAGGTAAAACAATCGATTTATAATTATAATATGTCTATAAAATTGAGAATAGGGTATAACATAGTGTTAATTTTTTTTATATTGTTCGTTGCTTCCTACTCACAATATAAAAGAGCACTTTTACAACTTGGATCATAAATAACTATTTACCGAAACATTCGATGTGGAGGTATTTGAGGCTCTCTGCCCCGAGCAAACTTGTTACACGCTGGCCCCTGGTGGTGTCAGATATCTTGAGAAGCAGATAGACTCTGGCTCAGAGACGGAGCTGAGGAGCTGATATGGATGAAAGAAAAAGCTGGAGTGAATGGCGGGGAAAACACCCCCAGACCCAGACGCCGCTTTCTACGTCAGAACACCACGACCTGAAACAAGCATCTTTAGAAAAATAGTCGTGTCTAAGGGAAGCAGAGCTCAGAAACGAAATGTCCGTTTAATATCAAACTTGGTATTCAAGTACACCTAGATCTTCCAAGGATGCGACACAAGAAAATCCCCCAATCGCCCTTTACATGGAACATTTTTCACAGCTTTTGATTTCCCAAAAATGGAATTAACAATTTTGAGTAAAGGGTCAGTATTAAAGAAATGAAATGTGTACCTTGAATTTTCTGTAAATAACCTCTGAAGGTCTGCTCACTCTGGATGACTTTACTATAACTAACAAACCATAACAGGAACACAAAAACTTTTTGTTTCGTAGTCCGTTTACCCTCCCCGTATTTAAGACTAACACTCCCCTAGGACTAACAAGCGGATGCCTAGGAGTCAGAAGTCAGTCGGGGAGCCAACGGCACGAAACAACACACTGGAGAACCTGGCCCATAGCCAGGCATGAGCGTGAGGAAGTGGATGATATGTAGGACTGACACTCCCCTAGGAATTACAAGCAGATGTCGAGGAGTCAGAAGTCTGTCGGGGAGCCAACGGCACGAAACAACAGACTGGAGAACCTGGCCCATAGCCAGGCATGAGCGTGAGGAAGTGGATGATATGTAGGACTGACACTCCCCTAGGAATTACAAGCAGATGTCGAGGAGTCAGAAGTCTGTCGGGGAGCCAACGGCACGAAACAACAGACTGGAGAACCTGGCCCATAGCCAGGCATGAGCGTGAGGAAGTGGATATGTAGGACTGACACTCCCCTAGGAATTACAAGCAGATGTCGAGGAGTCAGAAGTCTGTCGGGGAGCCAACGGCACGAAACAACAGACTGGAGAACCTGGCCCATAGCCAGGCATGAGCGTGAGGAAGTGGATATGTAGGACTGACACTCCCCTAGGAATTACAAGCAGATGTCGAGGAGTCAGAAGTCTGTCGGGGAGCCAACGGCACGAAACAACAGACTGGAGAACCTGGCCCATAGCCAGGCATGAGCGTGAGGAAGTGGATATGTAGGACTGACACTCCCCTAGGAATTACAAGCAGATGTCGAGGAGTCAGAAGTCTGTCGGGGAGCCAACGGCACGAAACCACTGAATGGGGAACCTGGTCCGTAGCCAGACATGAGTGTGAGGAAGTGGATGATATGCAGGACTGGCACTCCCCTAGGACTTCAAGCAGATGTCTAGGGGTCAGAAGTCTGTCGGGGAGCCAGCGGCACGAAACAGCAGAATGGAGAACCTGGACATGAGTGTGAGGAAGTGGATATGTAGGACTGACACTCCCCTAGGACTTCAAGCAGATGTCTAGGGGTCAGAAGTCTGTCGGGGAGCCAACGGTACGAAACCACAGAATGGAGAACAGCTCGCGATGACACTGATAATACTCGGAATGAAGATGGAGCACCGGTGGAATGCGATGGCGGGGGAAACCGGAGAAACCTGAAAAAACCGCCCCTGCGCCGCTTTGTCTACCACAAATCAGACATGCAGTCGCTTGAGATCGAACCCGGGTCGCATAGTTGGGAAAATAAAACTTACCTTAAAAAATGTAGATCTCATTAAAACACACAATTTGTGTGAAATACTGTTTTTCTGTAGAGTTAACCGTTTCCGACATGTTATTGGTTTCCGTTTGAAAATATTTAACATTTCTCAAACGGGAATTTGTCACTCCTGTTTCTTTTGCTTTACGCCTGGCTATGCAAAGAAAACCGAATTTTAATCACATTGCAAGCAGCTTTTAAAACATGTGACTATCGGTTTATCCTAGTGTATTGCCTTCTGCTTACAAGGAAGCAAGTAATAAGACAACTTCTGTTAATGTTTATCTGATTAGCTTGAAGTACAGAGAAGAGTAATGTATTATAAGAATAGTTTGTTACAGAATATGTAGAGAAAGTAATGTGAATGGAACACATGAGAGGTTTTACCTCCTCTACACGTAGTTTGTACATGGTGTATAGAGAAGGTATGGTATTGCACCCAAACATTCCATACCAAGATTTCATCGGAAATACTGCTTTAGGACACCCTGAATACAAAAAAAGCATTTTTAGAAAAATGTCCGTGCCTGTCTGTCCATCTGTGTGTATGTGTGTAGCATAGCTAAAAAACGAAAATACCGTTAAATACCTAACTTGGTACTTAAGTCCATGGATGCGACACGAAGACTTTCAAGAAAAGCCCCTCACCAACTACCCTCTAAATGAGACATTTTCGAAAATTTTGATTTTCTCAAAAATGGCTCTAACGATTTTGATTAAGCTATCGTGTATTAAAAATATTTTCCTGCCAAATAAAGTGTATATCTTGAATTTTCTGGGAAGAGCCTCTGAAGACTACTTTATTCTGGATGAATTTTACGGAATTTTGTATAACTGGCAGCCGTAAGAGATAGACAAAAACTTACTTAAAAGAAAAAATACGTCACGTTAAAACATACAATTTATGTTACATACATTTTTTCGTAGAGTTGATCGTTTTTGAGTTATTTGTTGTTTTAAATTTCAGCTTTAAAAAACTTACACTTTTTTAATACAGGAATTTGTCAACTCGTGTCTATATAAACAAAAGAACTTCAGTCACATAGCAACCAGCTTTTGACTATCACTTTAAGCTATGGTATTTCGCTTCTATTTACAAGGAAGGAAGTAATAAGACTATTTCTGCTATTTTTTTTTTCTCGATTAGCATGAAGTAGATACAAGCATAAACTTTTTAACAATAATTTGTTGCAGATATGTAGAGAAAGTCATGTGAATGGAACACATCAGTAAATTGGTTAGTATGGAAAGTGCTGCGAGCGTGGTAAAGAGAAAAGGGAAGTGATTCTGGTCGCGTCCGAAACATCTAGCACATTCAGGACACGTCGCACAAGTAGCAGCACGGTTAAGGGCAACAATAAGAAAGGGACCATTACTGGTAATTGTGCAGCTCCCGGCGTTCCTTTACTTCATCTTTTCTCTATACGTACCATGTACATAGTCTGTAGAGAAGCTGTTGTATTCCACACAAAATTTCAATACCGAGATTTCACATGACTTTCTCTACATCTCTGCAACAAATTATTGTTAAAAAGCTTATGCTTCTATTTACTTCATGCTAATCGAGAAACATTAGCAGAAATAGTCTTATTGCTTGCTCTCTTGTAAGTAGAAGCGAAATAAGGGAGTACCATAGGTTAAAGTGACAATCAAAAGCTGGTTGCTATGTGACTGAAGTTCCTTTGTTTGTATGGTCACGAGTTGACAAACGAGAAAACTATTAGTTTTTCAAAGCTAAAATCAATAACAAAGAATATCTCAAAAACGATTAACTGCACAAAACAAACGTATATGACACACATTGTGTGTTTTAACGTGCTCTACATTTTTGTGGTGAGTTTTTGTCCATCTCTTATGGTTTAGCAGTTATGGAAAATTCCGTAAAAATTCATCCAGAATAAAGTAGTCTTCAGAGGTTATTCCCACAAAATTCAAGATATACACTGTATTTGCTATGTAAATATCTTAAATATAATAGATTTTAATCAAAATTTTAGAGCCAATTTTGAGAAAGTCATAATTTTCAAAAAAAGTTCCATGTAAACGGTAGTTAGGTTGTTGAAAATCTTCGATTCGCATTCTTGGAAGATACTACACATACATACCAAGTTTGGTATTTAATGGTCTTTTCGTTTTTAAGCTATGCTGTCCACAGACACGCAAGCAGACGCACCTTTTTCCAAAAATGTTTCTTTTTTTGGATTCAGGGGGACCCAAAACATGTATTTTCGGTGAAATCTCGGTAACGAATTTCTGGGTGGAATATAATACCTTCTCTATACATTATGTACTTAGTGCGTATAGAGAAAGTAAAAAGCATTATTAGAAAAAGGTCCATGTATGTGTGTGTGTGTATCTGTGGATAGCACAGCTCAAAAACGAAAAGACCATTAAATACCAAACTTGGTATGTATGTTTAATATCTTCCAAGAATGCGAATCGAAAATTTTCAACAAAATTCTCCCACCACAAACTAACCTTTACATGGAACATTTTTAGAAAACTGACTTTCTCAAAAATGTCTCTAATAATTTTGATTAAAATCTCTTATATTTAAGATATTTACATGACAAATAAAATGTATATCTTGTATTTTCTGGGAAATCCGCTGAAGACATCTTTATACTGGATGAGTTTTTCGGAGTATTCCATAACTGGTAAACCGTAAGAGATAAACTTACTACACAAAAACTGTAGAGTTCGTTAGCACACACAATTTATGTTTTATACATTTATTTTTGTGGCGCTGACCGTTTTTGACATATTCCTTGATATAGTTTCAGCTATGAAAATCTTACACCTTTCTCATATAGGCATTTGTCAACCTCTGTCCATACACACAAACAAAGGAACTCAGTCACATAGCAACCAGCTTTAGCCTATGCTACTCCCTTATTTCTCTCCTACTTACAAGCAAGTAACAAGTCCATCTGTACTAATGTTTTATGAATGTGCATGAACTAAATAGAAGAATAACCTTTATAACAATAATTTGTTGCAGAGATGTAGAGAAAGTCATGTGAATGGAACACATGGGATTGTTTTCTCTCTCAAACGTACTATGTATATAATAAGTAGAGAAGTAGGCACTGCATTCCACCCAAAAATTCAGTATGTATATTTGCCAGAAATAGGTTTCCAGGTTAGCTGAGTACAAAAGAGCATTTTTACTTTATCTAGCAATATTCTCATATCATGAACATAGTAGCTAAAGAAGGTATTGTATTCCACCCAAAGATTCGATGTCGAGATTTCACCGGAAATATATAATGTTTTAAAGTCCCCCGAGTCTGAAAAAAAGAATTTTAGAAAAGGTGCGTCCGTGTGTGTCTGTTTGTCTATGTGAGTCTGTGGACAACATAACTCAAAACGAAAACATCGTTAAATACCAAACTTGGTATTTATGTTTAGTATCTTCCAGGGATGCAACATGAAGATTTTCAAGAAAATCCTCCCACCATAAGCTACCCTTTACATGGAAAATTTGTCATAGATTTTGTTTTTCTCAAAAATCGCTCAAACGATTTTGATTAAGTTACCGTATAATAAATATATTTACATCACAAATAAATTTTATATTTTCAACTTTCTGAAAATTGCCTTGGGTTCAAAGGTCAAACATGTATTTCCAATGAAATCTCGGTATTAAGTTTTGGGTAGAATACAATACCTTCTCCATGTACTATGTAAATTCTGCATACGTGCTAAAAACGTAAAAATAATGAGAACTACAAATAAAATGTGCCCTTATCTGTAAGTGATGATGACATTTCTAATTCGTTAATAATGACCTCCTTGTTGATCCTGCATTGGAGCAGTTACCCTAATAACTTGATAATGGCCATCATTGAGGTAATGTAACAAGCCATAAGCACAACATTTGGAGGTGGTGTCGGGTTTCAGTCATTGTTAGTTGCCACCTCTGCAGCATTTTATCGATAATGACAGGTCGAAAAGTGCAATGGCCCAGAAAATGTGAAACCCGAGCAGTCGGCCCCCATTCTGACGTTCGCGTGTGGGTCGTGGGCCTTTGTGTTCTTCGTCTTAATTGTGACAAATACATCTGTCCATCCTTACTTCAGCGGCGATGTAAAGGAACCAGAAAGTATTCTTCCGCGAACCACGTCTGCTGTAAAACCGCGTACCTACGTTTGGCAGGAAAAGAAGTAGCTACGCGAGTTGTTATATATTCAATACGAAATGTAAAAGTCTCCCGTAAAATTATAGAATGCAGACATGTTCTGAAAGTTTGCTGAAATATTGCACACGTACATCACTGCAGCGAATTTTAGTATTCACAAGCATTTCTTTAACATACTGCAGTGACTTAACCAGAAGATGGAACTGACCGCACTCCTTCAAGATTGATTTGACTAAAATACCGTGACAAATAAACTGTATACCTTATTACAAATAACTTTGTTTTATTACTCACTGAAATAGGTATTACTATTACGTGTGAGGCTCGTGGCCGCGAGGGAGAGAATATAATACAATACACTGGTAAGATGTTCTTCAATATCACTGTAGGATGATACAATCATTATTGACACTGTAGGATGGCACAGATAAATGACGGTAACAGCACGCGTTCCCGCCAAATGCTGATGATCACGTGAAGACTAGCCAACAAGGTTGAGCGTCTATTCAGCTCTTATGTATAGCCTCAAAGCTTATTCTACATGTTTCTCCTTATTAAACATTCTTTAAGCAAGTCTATAACATTACTTTTGGTATATATAATATTTATTTCATAAGCTATTTGCACTTGGTGAATATTTAAACATCGCCTGGGGATGCGGTATACTAGAAAGAACATCTTCCTTTTTCATGCACGTAGCAATGCAATTATCATTGTTGGATTTTTTCAAATAATTAGCTCTGATCACAAATGAAATTCTACTTAAAACACACATTAAATTCAATATTCTGATATTCACACAACACTTACAGGCTAATTACTTTCAGTAATTAATTTTTCCTTTACCACATAATCAATAAATCAATATGTCATCAATTTCCTTCCATTAACATAAAATAAAGACTTGATATGAAAACGCTTAACGTCTCAATCTTCAACTTTCTGGGAGTAGCCTCTGAAGACTACTTTATTCTGAATTAATTTGACGAGCACTAATATATTCCTTGTTATTGGTTTCAGTTTTAGATTACTGAAACTTTTCTCATACAGGAATGTTTCAACTCCTGGCCACGTAAAGAAACGCATAGCAACGACATTTTAAAACACGTGACTGTAGGCTCAGCGTAGTGTCCTCCCTTCTACTTACAAGGAACCAAGTAATAAGACTATTTCTGCTAATGCTTATCTCGATTAGCATGAAGAATAAGCTTATTGACAATAAGTTGTTACAGAGGTGCAGAGAAAGGCAAGTGAATGGAACACATACGTTTCTTGTGTTATGAAAATGCGAGATAGCAATTAATCGACCCCAGATTCGTATCGATTCTCCAATGCATACAAGGATGTGATCTGTGTATACACTACTGACATGAATGATGGCTCTGTTAATGTGGAGGGCCTCGGATCTGCAATGTAACAACAGTTTCTGTGAGTTTGACAGGAGAAAGCGAAACTTCACACGCGGGACAAACCTCCTGCTTTGGTAACAAACTCTCACACTCACTTTGACACAACACCTCGTACTTCAGTTCCAAACAACTTACTTCCTTGTAAGTAGAAGGGAATACACTAGGCTAAACCGACAGACAGTCAAATGTTTTACAATGTGGTTGCTATGGCATTGAAATCTGTTTCTTTGTGTGATCAGGAGCTGACAAGTTCCTGTATGAGAAAAGTATTTTAAACTGAAACCAATAACATTGAGTATCACGAAAACGGTCAGCTTATGTATGTGACATAAATTGTTCATTTTAACGAGATCTATATTTTGTGTGAAGTGAGTTTTTGTCTATCTCTTACTGTTTACCAGTTAAGCAAAATTAAGAAAAATTCTTTCTGCATTCAGAGGCTATTCCCAGAAAATTCAAAATATAAATTTTATTTGTATTGTAAATATCCTTAATATACTGTATTTTAAGCAAAATCGTTGCAGCCATTTTTTAAAACATCAACATTTTCCATGTAAAGGGTAGACTGTGATGTGGGGAATTGTCTTGAAAATGTTCGTGTCGCTTTCTTGGAAGATGTTGAACTTTTAGTTTGTAGCTATGCTGTCCGCACAGACACACACGGAAATTTTTCTAAAAATGTTTTTTTTTATTCAGGGGGTCCCAAAACATGTATGGATTTTTTGGGTACATTACAATACCTTCTCTGTGCGCTGTACACATAGTTTGTTCGAGAATGAGTTATAGAAAGCTTTGTGAATGGAACACACCAGATTTTATATCCAAGCGTACACATCTTGTAAATCATTGTTTCTCTCGGCTTCAAGCTAATCCTTTAATGTGAATCTTCCTTCATCCGCTCAGCAATTTTTCACCTTTGGGAACAAAAACTAATCGCTGCGAGACAAATCAGGAGAATGTGAAGGTCATTCAACAATCCCAGCCATACTATTGACGGCGCAAAACTTGTGGAATGGTGACCCTGACCACCAGCCCAGCTACCGAGCCTAGCTTTTCGGAGTTTGTCATATCATACTTTACTTACTTAAAGTCACAGCGAGCAAACTTTGTACAGTCTGTATGGAAAGTGTTCCGCATATGTTTGTATTCAAAGTGGGCAGTAAATAGTGTTCATTTTTAACCATTGCTGCTACGTTTTCAAAGTTAAGTGTCAAGGTATTATTTAGTCAGAGCAGAGAAATTATTGCAAATGGCCTTGACTTGATGAAACAAGAGGCAGAGATGAAGGAAGAAAATTTATGTTCCCCGAGTTCTTCAAAAGCCTGATGAAAGTGAATGAAAGAGTAGCCAAGGCAACTGATATTTCACTGAGTTCCGTTTCCAGGGTTCTCAAAGATAAGAAAGAAAGAAAAATAAAACTTAATATATCACTTTTAAATTAAAAGATGTGGAACAGTTGTGTCGCCAGCGAATTGCAGAAATTGGCAGGCCACAATGGGAAAATGTATATCGACAATTTGAGAACATTGAAAATCATTAGAAAGAATTGTAGAAAATCAAAAAGAAAGAATTCTAATGCAGGATAATGGCGCAGAAAGTAGCGATAACGTTGATGACGTGAGCGAAGACAAAGGACTGTCGGGTGTGGAAGAATTGGTGGCAGACGATTGACATTGTTTATATAGTAGGCCATTGGTATAGATATGAATATAACACATGTTTATCAGATATTTGACATGAATCGACTGGTGAACTGAAAGTACAACTCGCTTCCTAGTTCCCATTAAGATTTTCACAGGTCCACATCTGACGCGCCAGTTATAATGTAATGAAAGAGAACCTTTTGGCAAGGTGAACGTTTAGTCTGAATATCATCCTTCAATTGGTCCATAGTGAAGGGCAATACTCTCCAGTGAAGTAGTCTATTAACACCTCAAGATATCATCTTGAATTCTCTCTGAAGACCTCGCCATTCAGAATGACCTTTGTATAACTATAAACCGAGACAAACAAAATGCCACATGCAACTTTGTTGTGCAGCTAAGTGTTTCTGAGATATTCCTTTTTATTGATTTAAATTCCAAAAAACTTTTTGAAATGGAAATTTGTCAATTCGCTTCTCTTTTTACTTTCTCTACACGAACTATGTGCATCGTGTACAGAGAAGGTATTGTATTGCACCCAAAAATTCCATACCGAGATTTCACCGACAATATATGTTTTGGGGAACCCTGAGACCGAAAAAAAGCACATTTATAAAAAGGTTCATTTGTGTCTGTCTGCCTGTAGACAGCATAACTGCAAACAAAAATAGCGTTAAATTCCATTCTTAGTGTTTAGGTTTAGTATCCTCCAAGGATGCGACACAAAGATATTCAAACAAATCCCCCCACCATAAACTACCCTTTACATGGAAAAAAATTCGCAAATTTTTATTTTCTCAAAAATGGCTCTAATAATTTTGATTAAAATATCCATTATTAAAAATATTTACATGGCAAATAAAATGTATAGCTTGAATTTTCTGAGAATAGCCTGTGAAGACATCTTTATTCTGGATGAATTTTGCATAACTGGTAAACCGTAAGAGATGGACAAAAGTTTATTTAGTAGAAATTGTACAGCTTGTTAAAGCATACAATATTTGCTATATACATTTTTTCTTAGATTTCGTTGTTTTTGGGATATTTCTTGTTTTTTGTTTCAGCTTTAAATACTTTAAAATACTTTTATTATATGGGAAATATCTCCTGTCCATACAAACAAAGCAACTTCAGTCACATAGCAACCAGCTTTTCTCTATCCCTTATTTCGCTTCTAAGTACAAGGAAGCAAGTAATAGTACCATTTCTGGAACTTTTTTTTCTGGATTAGCGTGTAGTAAATAGAGCAAAATACGTTTTAACAATAAAGTGTTGCAGACACACAGAGAAAGTCGTGTGAATTGAACATATCAGATTTTTTTCACTTCTGGCCATGCAAAGAAATTTCAATCACCTTTATCAATTTTTTTTTATTCATGGGACCTCAAAACTTTTATTTCCGGTGAAATGTCGGTATCGTATCTTCTCTACCTATTTTGTACATAGTAGGCTTAGAGAAGGTAAAATGGATAAAAGAAGTGAATAGAAGATCTCCATTACCTTGAGAATTCAGCTGAACTATTAAAGCGCCAATGGAATGGCCGAGATGTGGCAGACTTTCTCGCTAAATATCAATGTTGTAGTACAGGATCCAGCAGCAATGCTGTTTTACGGTAACCTGTGTCCTGATAAACCTCTCGTCTGGCTGTGGATATTGATGAGCAAACCCGTCTTAACAACTCTCCGGTATCCCAGAACAAGACCAGGATTTGAATTTCTGTACTACCGAGTGGATCAAAAACCTCCAAACCGTTTGCGCGGTGTTTTTCCACTGACGATTCCCCACCGCTGCTGTAAACAAGGTCACACTTTACTCTGCTATGAAAGTGCAGTATTTAGTTGACAGTGATATCATGCAGTGAGTTATTATGTTGTCCTGTACTTATCACAAAGTGCATTTGTTTTCTACTGCACAGCATGTATTTATTTATGATTCGTATGTGTTAACTCCAAGTGGAAGTATTATTTGCGAAAGACTGCGGAGAAACAGTTTAACGGTCATTTTTTTCGAGTCAACAGTTGAAATAAAATGAAATGTAGTTTTATTTACGGATGCTCTTTAACTGCTGAGGTTCTCAGCGTGCCATTCTATACTGGAAGTGAAAGACCACTTATCAGGCTTGAGGTTCTTTTACGTGCCGTAAATTAACGACACGGGACCAACGGCCTTAATTCCCTTCCGAAGGAAGCCATGCTAAGGATTTTTACGCCCGAAAAAAATCCATCCTCCTCCGCGACCTTAGGTATATGAAGTTAGCATGGCAACCATTAGGGTGACGACTCAACAGCTGATGCCCAAACATACCTGAAGACAAGTTTGCCCCTTAATTTCAGAGAATACATAGACAGGGAGTGTGATTTTGCCTTTTTCAACAAGACTCTGCAACAGCTGATACATGCAATCTTTCAATGAGAACAATTGAAAGTGTTTCTCAGGACAGCCCCCTCGGTTCCCCTTCCTAACCCCTTGCGATTCTATCTCTGGGGTAACTTAAAGTATAAAGTGTACAAGACAAACGCACACACCCTGGAAAGAGTTGAAACAAAATATCCATCAGGAAATTGTCAACATTTCTCAACATGAACTATGGTGATAGTTTCCTTAAGAGGTACCAAAAATGTATGTGGCCATCTCCTTTAATAACATTGGTAGGTAAAGCCTTTAAAAGTGTTGCATGGTTTCATCCGCACCTTTCTATGATAGCGGAGGACGTCAAAGAGCGGCGAGGGCGTGGACAGACAGAACACCGCGCAGCGTACTTTTTGACTCACTCGATACACCCTCATATGATGTCGGCGATGAAACAGTTGAGGGTATGTGATGGACTGAACCAAAATATGTTCGCTTAGCGCCAAGCAGATGGTCTTAGAAGGCTGGACGAACAGCTGCACTACCGATGGCAAAGTGCAGGCGGCCCAAAGCCCCGCGACAGCCATATGGGGTTAGTACCGTCCAGTCTACTGCTTGCACTATATAGCAACGCAATCGAAATTACCATCCGTTTTGCTATTGTTAGACTGAAGTTAAAACTTTGGGATGTGGTATGAAGTATCCACTCTGATATTTACCTTGGTGAAATGAAAAACCATGAAAGTTCAAAATTCAGTTTTAGATTTTATAAGATATAAACGCTAGAATGGTAAGGGCATGTTCATTAGAATGGAACCAGCTGGAAGAGGAAGACGTGGTCGACCTAGACTTAAATGGAACAAGAATGTTGAAAGAGGAATGAGGAAATTAGCTGTAGAGGATTTTGATAGGCAGGATAGAGAAGACTGGAGGTACAGGATAAACGCTTCAACTTTGGACACAGAAAGACATTTTTTTACATTGTAAACCAGTTTATAAATAAATTTACCTTGGTGATTGAGGGAAACCAGGCACAGTAATGGGCCCATAAAATTTGAACCTACGACCTCAGGAGAAAATATTGTTTTCTGGCTTCACCAGCTACTGATAAGTGTTGCATTTGTCGATAGACCACCATCGCTCGTCCAGGAGCGATTAGCTGTTACCTTTATGAGGTAGTTAGCAGCGCAGCTCCCTACGTCTTGCAGAAGCTGACAGACACATCTCTCTAAATGTGGGCTTTGTTTGAATTAGGAGCAGTCTGGCGACGACGTGCTGAGTCTAATTTATTACTCGAGTCGAGGAGCATTTCTAAAACAATAGACGGGAAACAAACTCCCACATAACGTGTGGTATATTTCACGCTTGGACACGTGTTTCACTTTCTCCGCTGTCTGAATCACATAGCAACAGATAGGACTCAAACAGCTGCCCTCAAAACTGAAACCTTGGCAGGTTTTCCGTGCAACTTTTACTGTCTGAATGCTTACTGCCAGAAGCTGCGCTTCTGCCCGTCGTGTTGCTTTAAAGCAACGCATCTCAAATTTCAACAAAAACCATGCAAAATTGCCATAATCAAATAAAATAAGAACCATCAAAATTAGTTAATAAATACGAGAATATCTCTCATTAATTTTCCCTGATTATTCTAAAAAATCTGATGTGTTGCACTCACATAACTTTCTCTAGCTGCTCTACAAATTTCTTACAAAACATTATTCTTCTTTCTACACAATGCTAATCGAGATAAACATCAGCAGAATGTTCTTATTACTGAGTTCCTTATAATTAGAAGGTAACTAAAGGAATGCACTAGGCTAAACTGATAGTCAAATGTTTTAAAAGCTGTCTTGCGATTATCATTGCAAATCGCTTCTTTGCTGCGCCAGGAGTAGAACAAAAGAAAATAGGACACTTCCTGTCTGAGAAAAGTATAAGTACTTTACGATTGAAACCAATAACAAGGAATATCTCAAAAACGATCTACTCCACAACAAAAATGTAAAGGACATAAATTGTGTGTTTTGACGAGTTATACGTTTTTTGTGTAGTAAGTTTTTGTCTATCTCTTACACTATAGCAACTAAACAAAATTCGGCAAAATTCATCCAGAATAAAGAGGTCTTCAGAGTCTATTCCCAGAAAATTCAAGATATACATTTTATTTGAGATGTAAATAAATTTAAAATACGAGACTTTAATCAAAATCGTTAGAGCCATTTTTAAAAAATCAACATTTGTGGAAATTTTTCCATGTGAAGGGTAAATAGTGGTGGTGGAGTTTCTTAGAAATCTTCGTGTTGCATGGTTGGAAGAAGTTTGATATTTAACGAACCTTTCGTTTTTTAATTATGCTGCCCCCCCCCACACACACACACAGATACGGACATTTTTCTAAAAATGTGTTGTTTTTTAATTCAGGAAGTCCTAAAAGATGTATTTCCGGTGAAATCTCGGTATTGAATTTTTGAGTGCATTACAATTTCTTCTCTATACACTATGTACATAGTACGTGTAGAGAAATTAAAAACTGGAGCATCATTTCTGAAGAGTATACTTCATTTCCTTTAATGTAGTTTTCAGAGCAATAGAGCAGTTGTGAAACAAATCAGTAAAACTCCGATGTGTTCACCTGGCTTTCTCTTCATTTCTATAACAAATTATTCTGCCATCTACTTCATCGAGATAAACATTAACAGAAACGCTTTCTTGTAAGTAGAAGGAAAACAAGAGAATACACTACACTAAAACAACAGTCAAATGTTTTAAAAGCTGATTCCCATGTCGTTGAAATCCGTTTCTTTGTATTACCAGGAGTTGACAAATTCCTGTATGAGAAAAGTTCCAAGTATTCTAAAACTGAAACCAATAACAATAAAGATCCCAAAAATGGTCAAAAAACTGTAGGTATATGACATAAATTGTGTGTTTTAACGGAATCTAAAGTTTTCGTGTAGTAAGTTTTTATCCATCGCTTGCGATTTACCAGTTATACAAAATTGATCCAGAATAAAGTAGTCTTCAGAAGCTGTTCCCATAAAATTCAATACATACATTTTATTTGTCGTGTAAATATCTTTAATATACGACATTTTAAAGAAAATAAAAACAACAGCTGTAAAGGATTTTGCTATTTTCAAGATTAATCTTCGTGTCACCTCCTTCCTTAGAAGATACCCATTCAACTTCGGTATTTAACCCATTTTTGAGCTATGGTGATAAACACCTAACTTTTTATACAAATTCATTATTAATTCTCTAGCACGTATTTACAATGAACATTGTACCTGGAGAAGTGCCGTACCCAATATATTCCACTCGAAAAAATCTCATGTGTTCCCTTCACATGACTTTCTCTACATCTCTGCAACAAATTATTGTTAAAAAAACCTATGCTTCTATTTACTTCATGCTAATCGAGAAAAATTAGCAAAAATAGTATTATTACTTGCTTCCTTGTAAGTAGAAGCGAAATAAGGGAGTACCATAGGCTAAAGTGATAGTCAAAAGCTGGTTGCTATGTGACTGAAGTTCCTTTTATTTGTATGAACACGAGTTGACAAATTCCCTATGAGAAAATTGATTTAAAGTTGAAACCAAAAACAAGGAATAAATATGCTCGTAGGCTTTCACGGTCGGTGTTATTATTGGTAAAATATAACAGTTTAATACAACACCGGACATGTTATATTTTACCAAAAACAAAGAATATCTCAAAAACGATCAGTTCCACCAACTAAATGTAAATTGTGTGTTTCAACGTCTCTACATTTGTTGTGTCGTAAGTTCTATCTATCTTTTACGGTTTAGCAGTTATACTGAAATCCGTAAATTTAATCCAGGATAAAATAAGCTTCAGAGGCTATTCCCAAAAAATTGAAGATATACATTTTGTCAGGGCAATATTTTAATATACAGTATTCTAATCAAAATCGTTAGAGCCATTTTTGAGAAAATAAAAAATTTCGAAAAATGCTCCAGGTAAATGGTGGCTTGAGGTGGGGGGATTTTTCTCAAAAGCTTCGTGTCGCATCTCTGGAAGATACCAAACTTAAATATCAAGTTTGGTATTTTACCGACTTTTCGTTTTTGAGTTATCGTTTTCACAGACACACGAACACAGACCTTTTTCTAAAAATGCTTTTTTTGATATAGGGGACCCAAAAACATGTATTTCCGGTGAAATATCGGCATTGAATGTTTGGGTGGAGTGCAATACAATGCAATGTATATAGTGCGTATAGAGAAAGTAGAAAATGATGCCGAGATATATGTTATGAGATAAAATCGCCAATTTTTAGAAAAATGTCCTTATTGTGTGCCCGCGCGTTCGTGTGTCGTGCACAGCATATCTCAAAAACAAAAAGTGTGTTAAATACCAAACTTGGTATTTAAGTTCATCTTTCAAGGAAGATTATCAAGAAAATCCTCTCACGCCAAATACTCCTTACATTAAACATTTTTCGAAATTTTGAATTTCTGAAAAATGGCTGTAAGGATTTTGATTAAAGTCTTTTAATATATTTTTACAGGAAAGAAATGCATATGTTGAATTTTCTGGAATAGCCTCTGAAGATCTCTTTATTCTGAGTGACTTTTGTATAACTCGTAAACCGTTAAAAGATAGAGAACAACATTAACTGTAAAACACAACAATTTATGACATACTTCTATTTTTAAGAGTTAACCGTTTCCAAGATATTCCTCGTTACTGGTTGCAATTATAATTACTTAAACTTTCCTCTAGCCGGAAGTTAGGTTTCGTTGCATTTCTTTTGTTTTACTCACGGGAATGCAAAAGAGAACCGTATTTCAATTGACTCACTAAACGCAGCTTTTAAAACATTTGACTGTCGGTTTAGCCTAGTGTATTCCCTTCTACTTCTAAGGAACTAAGTAATAAGACCGTTTTTGCTAATGTTTGTCTCGATTAGCATGAAGTAGATAGAAGAATAAGTTTTTTTTAAGTTTGTTTGCAGAGCAGGTAAAGAAAGTCATGTGAAGGGAACACATACGATTTTTATTCACGGTGCCTGAAAACAACGCCTTCTGAAATTTCGATATCGATATATCGGATGTAGAGAAATGAAAAATAAATGTAAAAGTTGTACATTTAACAAGTCCATACCTGCAGCAGTTGGTAGACGTGGAGTAATTAAAGGGTAAAGTTTTGTAGTCACGGGGACTACTACTTGATCCAGGTGGGGTCGCCTTGCAATGGATGGCCTTTTTCCAGCTCTCCTCCTTCATTTATTTTACTTACGTCCGGACAAGTCTGCAACAAAAACACGCGTAGGGATATTACTTTCTCTACACGTACTGCATATGTACATAGAGTATAGAGAAGGTATTGTAATGCACCTAAAAATTCAATAACGGAAATACATATTTTGAGTCCCCACGAATCCAAAAAAAAAAAGCATTTCTGGAAAAAGGTCTGCACGTGTGAGTGTGTGTCTGTGGACAGCATAGCTCAAAAACGAAAAGACAGCTAAATACCAAGCTTGTTATTTATTATTGGTTGCAAGAATGCGACACGAAGATTTTCAAGAAAATCCTCTCACCCCCAGCTAATCTTTACATGGAATTTTTTCGAAAATTTTGATTTTCTCAAAAATGGCTCTAACAGTTTTGATTAAAACATCGTATATTAAAGATATTTATCTGACAAATAAAATGTATATCTTGAATTTTCTGGGAATAGCCTCTGAAGACTACTTTATTTTGGATTAATTTTACGGAATTTTGTATAAGTGCTAAACCGTAAGAGATAGACAAAAACTTACAACACAAAACATGTAGCGCACATTAAAACGCACAATTTATGTTATATACATTTTTTCGTGAAGTTGATCGATTTTTAGATATTCCTTGTTTTTTCGTTTCAGCTTTGAAAAAATTATACTTTTCTCATACAGAAATTTGTCAACTCATGTCTATACAATCAAAGGAACTTCAGCCACATAGCAACCAGCTTTTGACTATCACTTTAACCTTTGGTACTCCCTTATTTCCAAGGAAGCAAGTAATAAGACTAATTCTGCTAATTTTTTCTTGATAAGCATTAAGTAAATAGATGGATTAGCTTTTTAACAATACTTTGTTGCAGAAATGTAGAGAAAGTCATGCCAATGGAACACATCAGATTTTTTAGACAGTTGTTCTAAAAGGTATTTTACCTGATGTCAGTAGTGTTAAAAGTAGAAAATTCTGTCACTATGTGAAATAGTATTATAACATTCCAATGTAGCCAACTTTGGTTTATTTGCCTCATTCAAGTAGGCTAAGACTCTGGAAGCTCGTATCGATCAATAAAATGGCGGATGTCATGAACATGGAATCTGTTGAACCAGACGAAAGTATACAAGCAGCGGAGAGAGCAAAATTACAACAGCTACACTGTCTCCGTTTTTTTTTTTTTTTTTTTTTTTTTTTTTTTTTTTTTTTTTTTATTGTAAGAAAACTCTTTTGTACAATTAGGTACAATGCAGTTGAGCTAATTAGATACACAGAACAGCATGTAATATGTGGTTGGGGTACCATCCAGCGATGGGCCCAAAGAAATAGTACAAAGATACAAAGAAAGCAGAACAGAAAATAATAAAAGAGCTAAATGTTCAGTCGCAGATCGGAGTGCCAGCGGCGCTTCAATCTTCGTCGTTGAGGTTCAGGAGGAAGATAAATATGGCGGAGAAGAGGATTGCTGTGGCGCAAACAGGATCGATGGAGCCTCTTGTAGCTGATGCGGAGGACACACATTACCTCCGGTAGGCCTATGTCAGCGTGCAGAGTTGAGTTGCGCACGTACCATGGAGCGCCAGTCATGAGGCGGAGAAAACGGTTCTGTGTGCGCTGGAGTTTGATCGTCTGCGACGGAGCGGCAGAACCCCATATCGCACAGCTATATTGCCAGATGGGTCGAATTAAGGAAGTGTAGACAAGACGCTTGTACCGCAAAGGCAATGGCGAGGAACCGGACACAAGATGATGGACGTCGCGGATGCGATGACGAATCCTCTGCACTAGACTGGAGAGATGGGGACCCCAAGTAAGACGGCTGTTCAAGATAAGGCCGAGGTACCTTATAGAAGTCGCGGTGGGTATCTCCGTCCCATTGAGAGAAATGGGATGATGGGTCACGTTCGTTTTGTAGGTGAACTTCACAACACGGGATTTATGAGCGTTCATAGTCACTCTCCAACGTTGGCACCAGGAGTGAATTTGGTTGCAGAAGTCCTGAAGGCGGCTTGCCGCCGTAGCACAAGTACCCACACTTAGCGCCGCCACATCGTCGGCATAGTGAGCAATGGTGAGTTGCGGATGACTAGGAAAATCCGAGGTATAAGCCAGGTATAATAAGGGGCCCAGTACGCTCCCTTGCGGCACACCAGAGGAGATAGGAAGGGCCTTGGAAAATGTACGATCATGTTTAACAGAGAAGGTGCGATTGCGCAAATAGGACTGTACAAGGCGAAAATAAGTGTCCGAGAGATGCGGTTTGAGTTTGAATAATAAGCCATCGTGCCAAACTTTATCAAAGGCCTTCTCCGTATCCAAAAACAGTCCTATGCATACAGATTGACGCTCATAGGAATCAAGAATAGCGTCAACGACACGATGGAGCTGCTGAGAGCAGGAGTGAAGAGAGCGAAATCCAAACTGGGTGTCAGGGATAATCGGTGTGAGCTGAGGCAAAAGACGAGGCAGAAGGAGACGTTCGAAGATTTTGGAGAGTAGGGGGAGTAAACTAATAGGACGATAACTGAGGGGATCACTCTTGACTTTATCAGGTTTGGGAAGAAGGATAACTGTAGCGTGTTTCCATTGATGAGGAATATGAGCTGTGCGGAGGATAGCGTTGTAGATTTGCGTCAACAAAACCAGCGCATTCCGGGGTAAATGAAGAAGTAAGGGTTGCACAATAAGATCAGGACCGGGAGCTTTGTGAGCTGAAGAGCGAGCGATGATGTTTTTAACTTCACCAGGGGTAAAGAAGTGGTGGAAAGGAGTGAGCAACAAAGGTTGCGTGAGTTCTTCCTCCACACGATGAGCAAAGTCCGCGTCCAGCACAGGATTCGGGGAAAACTGACGTTCCAGGAGTTCTGAGCACAAATTTACCTTTTCAAGTGGCGTAGAAAACCAGGTGTTCCCAACCTTAAGAGGCGGCATGGCAGCAGAAGAACGTGTCAAAGTTTTAGTCTTCTGCCATAGTGACCCATCACTGGCGTTTAAGTCTTGTAGTCGGTGTTCAGCAGCAGTGCAGCGTGCAGCACGTAAGGCAGCCTTCAGCTCCCGAGTAGCGCGATTAAAATTGGTTTTGTGAAGCGGGTAGCGCGTGCGTTCCCAGAGTTTCCGACAGTCTCTCTTGATGGAGTGCAGTAGACGGATCTCGGGAGAATAGAATGGCACAAGACGAGGAGGACGAAGATCTTGGAGAGTACTGCTGGCAAGGTTAGCCGCACACTGGATATTGCGAGTCAGGGTAGAAACAGCCACATCAACATCACGGGGTGACTTAAGCGGCACAGTCGTAATAGTGAGATCGGCAAGCAAAGAGGTGTACAAAGGCCAGTCAAAAGGATGGCGTATCAGGGATGGGGGTAAGTCTTTGTACTTCGCACCATCGGAGAGAGTGAGCAGGACTGGTAAATGATCGGAGCTCAGATCATGAACAACGGAGAGACGGGAACAATGACGGGAAATATTACGTCCAATGAAGATATCCAGCACATCCGGAGTCGTACCATCGTGTGGGTAAAACGTAGGTTCAACAGGAGAGAGTACGTCTAGGTGTAACTGATGGATTGCAGCGTGTAAAAGTTTACCCCTAGGATTAGATAAGTTCGAACCCCATAGAGGATGTTTGGAATTAAAATCGCCGCCGACCAAGAAGGGGCCCTGGAAAGCATGAACAAGACCCCAGAAGTCGGTGAGACTGACATGATTCTGAGGAGCAGAATAGAAAGAACCAACTTGAATGCTTGCGGAAGTAGTAGACAGCTGAATCCGAGCAACCTGGAATGAGTCCTCTAGAAGAGGCGGAAGGGCATGGTGAGCCAGACAAGTTTTGATAAACACCGCAGAACCACCCATTCGAGTAGAGTTAGGGTGATCAGCACGATACACACTATACCCAGGAAGATGGAAAGATATGTGAGGAGCCAATTTGGTTTCAGTGGCGAGTAGGAGATCTACGTCATAAGCCGTAAGGAAATGTAATAATTCATGAAACTTATTAGTGATACTCTGGCAATTCCAAGTGCAGATTCGAAGGCAGGAAGGAATTGAATTAACCATGAACACGGAGCAGAACAGGAATCAATTGCTGCAGGGTAGTAAGAAGGGGCTGTAGAAGAGCGAAGATAGAGTCCAGTCGAGCCATCAAGCAGTCCAATGGAGAACGGTCCTGTTCACACTGACGGGTTGCGGCTGCAAAGGGCTGCGTAGCACCAGGAGGGGAACCTCGAGAAACTAGAGACGACAGCAAAGGTCGAGCATGAAATGCAGGAGGACGAGGAGAGGCAGCTTCAGTGGAAGTAGGCAAGGTAGACTCCATAGGTGGGAAAGCATGAAGTGGAGGAACGGCAGCAGGAGAGGCACCAGAAACGGTACGTCGGGGAGAAGAGCGAGACTGAATGACTTGGAGGCGTCGATGAACAGGGCAGCCTTTATAATTCGCCGTATGTTGACCTTGACAGTTCACACACTGCGGCGGCGCGTGAGGAGCCTTAGAGCACTGCGCACTGGGATGATGGCCATCACATTTGACACAACGGGGTTGTTTGTGGCAATAATTACGACTGTGCCCAAATTCCTGACAATTCATGCACTGAATAACACCCCTTTTGGGTTTCGGGGGCTCCACCCTCACCATCGTGTAGTACAAACGATCGAGCTTATAGATGTCGTCGTTGAGTGGACTGGGCTTGAGATCCACGAAAAAGAGAGGTAGCTTCGCCTTGGTGACGGGATGGTAAACTGGAGTCATCTGTGCGGGTGAATATCCAAGGGAGGTCAATTCTTGCAGCACTAGAGCAGTGTCTATAGTGGGATGAAGCCCACGAATAACCACCCGGAGGTTGCGATCATGACGCATTTGGTACGTGTGAAACTCGGCCTTTTGGTCCTCAAAATACTGTATGGCTGCACGATAACCGTCCACAGTCTCGAAAGTGAATTTGACCTTGTTGCTGTCCAGTGTAACAAGCTTGTAAGCGCCAACATTTGATGTTTGTAAGTGTTTGAGGACAGTATTCACGTTGAGTATATTAGAAACATAGATAGGAGGTGGCTTTGGGGGTGGGGAGACAGAAGGAGTAGGCGTACTTACGCCATGATCACCATCCTCTAGATCCATGTCAGCCAAGGGTGCAAAACGGTTAGTTGTAGCGAAAGGAGAATCAGGTACAGCAGAATCCAGTTTCTTCCTCTTGGAGTCACGTGGGCAAGAACTATCCCGGCTGGGTGGTGCAAAACCGGCGGAAGGCAGGCCGCGGTCGATAGGCCGCATTTGACCAGAGCAATGCATAGTAGCGGGCACGGGCTGGCGTTGCTGATGAGGCGACAAAGAGGTTTCTCCCTGGGAGCTGCTTGACGCGGTTGGAAGAGCTGAGTGTGGCGCCGGTAGAGAAGATGGCTGGTCCTCAGATTGGTAGCACGTCTGCATCGCAGAATAAATAAGCTGCCCCGTAGCAACGGGGGCAGCCATGGTGTAGAAATGTTCCAATAATGTAATGGATGGAAAGAAAGCACGAACACACAAAGAAAGTACGGATAGAAGAGGCTGTCAAAGTAGCCCCGTTTAACTGCACGCGAAAAGAAAAACACAAGTCGCACCAGTGAGAGCAAGAGGCAGGCACCACAGCACGATGTGAGCTGCCCGGCTGTCAGACAGCGACTGGGCCTGTCTCCGTTGTATAGAATGTTTTCGTTCGACACGAGTAAGTCATCATGTTGTCAGCACTGATGCTAAGCAAGGCAACAACTGAATATCGCAGACCATTAAGCATGAACTCAGTGAAATAGGTAAAACAACCTATTTATAAATATAACATGTCTATAAATATTGAGAACTGTCCAAAAATAGTGTATGACACATGTGTTATTTATATGGTTTTCGGAACAATACTCACAACATTTGGAAACATTCCAAAGAAAGTTTCAGAGAAAGATTCTTGGCGTCAGCCTCCCTGGCAGAATCCGCAACAAAGAACTGAGGAAGATGACAGGCATCAAAAACGCAACAAGAGCAGCCACCTAAATCAGATGGAAGTGGGCGGGGCCCATTACAATGTTTACATCATAATGCACATTGAATTAGAATTAACTGCTTCATTATCTGAACTTTTCCAATTGCCTTCTATTTCTCTAGTACCACGCTATTTATCATTATTACCGTTTTTTTTTTTTTTTTTTTTTTTGAACCTCCGATATGCTATAAATAAAAGACAAGTTCATAGAAAACAATTATTTTATTACTAAAAGTTTTGTACACTTATGGTTACTTTTCAACATAATCACCGAAAAGACTGAGACATTTATCTTACCTGTGCACAAGCTTTGCAATACCCGCTTCAAAAAATGTTGCCGCCAATGATTTCAAATGAGCATTGACGTTTTGAAGATCTTGGTTGGTTTGAAAGTGCTGCCCTCCTAGCCACGTCTTCTGTTCAGGGAAAAGGTGAAAGTCGCTGGGTGCCAGGTCAGGACTGTACGGCGGATGATTGAAATTGTTCAAGGAGCCGATGGGTTGTGTGGACGAGCGTTGTCATGGATCAACACAATTCCTCAAGTCAGTATTCCTCTTCGTTTGTTTTGAATGGCTCTCCGCAAACGTCGTAAAGTACCAAGATCTTCAAAACAACATCAATGCTCATTTGAAATCATTGGCGGCAACAGTTTTTGAAGCGGCTATTGCAAAGCTTGTGCACAGGTACGATAAATGTCTCAATATTTTCGGTGATTATGTTGAAAGGTAACCATAAGCGTTCAAAACTTTTAGTAATAAAATAATTATATTCTAAAATTTTATCTTTTATTTATAGCTTATCGGAGGTTGAAATAAAAAATATGATGTGTTCCGTTCATAATACTCTCTCTACACTTCTGCAAAAAAGTATTTTTTTCATGCTATTTGAGAAAACATTAGCAAAAATAGTCTTATTACTTGCTTCCTTTTAAGTGGAAGCGAAATAAGGGAGTACCATAGGTTAAAGTGATAGTCAAAAGCTGGTTGCTATGTGACTGAAGCTCCTTTGTTTGTATGGACAGGAGTAGACAAAGTGCTGTGTGAGAAAAGTACAAATTTTTAAAGCTGAAACCAAAATAAGGAATATCTAGACAATGATCAACTCAATTAAAAAAATGCATATAGCATAAATTCTGTGTTTTAAAATGTTCTACATTTTTTGTGTGGCAAGTTTTTTCCATCTCTTACGGTTTAGCAGTTGGGCAAAATTCCGCAAAATCCATCCAGAATAAAGTACTCTTCAGAGGCTATTCGCAGAAAATTCAAGATATACATTTTATTTGTCGTGTAAATATCTTTAATATATGATATTTTAATCAAAATCGTTAGAGCCATTTTTGAGAAAATAAAAATTTTCGAAAAAAGTTCCATGTAAAGGTTAGTTTGGGGTAGGGGGATTTTTCTCAAAATCTTCGTGTCGCATTCCTGGAAGATACTAAGTTTGGTGTTTTATCGACTTTTCGTTTTTGAGTTATCGTCTTCACAGACACACACACATAGACGGACCTTTTTCTGGAAATACTTTTTTTGAATACAGGGGACCCTAAAAGATATATTTCCGGTATCGAATATTTGGGTGGAGTACAATACCTTTTCTATACACTATGTACTTGAAGAGAAAGTAAAATCGGTCCTCGTACATAATCTCGTTGTCCATAAGTATATATATATCTATTATTTCTTTTGCTTCGCCAATTAAGATTTGAATTCGTAAACAGTGAAAAATTACCTTTAACTGTCTGCACAATCATTATTTTGGTTGGTGAAACAACTGTTTTACCAAGAAGCGCATTTAAGTTGATGAAAGCGGCCCAAGTCCAAGCGCCTCGCTTTTCAGTATTTGACCATGTTTTACGAACAGAAAGTGGAGCTGGTAGCAACAGTTGGTACTCTGCAAACAAGTGGTTAATCAACCTGCAGTAAACACTACACTCTTTTATTTACTCCCAATTTTCCTGAAAGGGATGGATGCTGTTCCTCGCTCGATATATCGACTGTCTAGGCTATAACCTTACCGATATTATAGTCAAGCCGCACCCCTTTTATCTTTCGCCAAGGGAGAAAACAACAAACAAGGATGCTACGTGTTCAAGCCTCTCCTTAACACAAGGATACCCGTCTGTGAAAAACCTAAACCCCACAATTTTCCTTGGATTGATTTCAAACGTTAACACAGCAATTGCAGTACTAAGAATTGTGTACATGATAAGTTTCAGACTTTTCTTCCTGTGATATTAACATATTTATTGTTATATAATTAAATCATTCCCCACCATGCAATTTCAGTTAGAGCAATATAATACTCTGCACTTATACTGATAAATACAGTATTAGTAAATTGATGGCATGAAATTTTTATCTCACTATTGATTAAGGAGCAAAAAATTATTTAATTGTCATTTTATTAATTTTTTATTTTTGCTATGGAAATATGCATGTTTATTATTTAATTACGCAAGCACTGGTGATATTAGAAAAAAAATCTCATGTGTTACATTCCCATTACTTTCTCTGCATCTCTGCAACATATTACTCTTAAAAAGCTTATGCTTCTACATACTTCATGCTAATCGAGAAAAAAATAGTAGAAATAGTCTTATTACTTGCTTCGTTGTAAGTAGAGGCGAAATAAGGGAGTACCATAGGTTAAAGTGACATGTGACTGAAGCTCCTTTTTTTTTTGTATGGGCAGCAGTTGACAAATTCCTGTACGAGGAAAGTATGAGTTTTTTAAAGCTGAAAACAAAAACAAGGAATATCTCAAAACCGATCAACTCCAGGAAAAAAATGAATATGACATAAATTGTGTGTTTCGTCGTGATCTACATTTTTGGTGTAGTAAGCCTTTGTCTATCTCATGCGTTTACCAGTTAAGTAACATTCAATAAAAGCCATCTAGAATAAAGAGGTCTTTTGAGGCTATTCCCAGAAAATTCAACATATACATTTCATTTGGCAAGTAAATATCTTAAATATAAGAGATTTCAATCAAAATCGTTAGAGCCAATTTTAAGAAAATCAAAATGTTCGAAACTTTTTCCATGTAAAGGGTAGTTTGGGGTGGGGGGATTTTCTTGAAAATCTTCGTGTCGCAATCTTGGAAGACACCAAACTTAAATACCAAGCTTGGTTTTTAACGGTATTTTCGTTTTTGAGCTATGCTGCCCACAGACACACAAAAATACACACAAACAGACATACACACGGGCGTTTTTCTAAAAATGTTTTGTTTTTGGATTCAGGGGCACTCAAACATATATTTCCGGTGAAATCTCGGTGTCGAATTTTTGTGTGCAATACAATACCTTCTCTAAACAACATCTACATTGTACGTGTAGAGAAAGTAAAAATCAACTCATCAATTTTCTTTTTTTCTATTTTTATCCAAGCATAAACATTTTCAAGCTTCTGTTTCGAAAACTGCAGCGTGAACAATTTTAAGTTTTGAAAACGCTGAAAAATAAAAACACGAGAAAATAGGTTTTAAGGTTTAACATACAGTTTAACACGGTTTCTTTGTCTGTCTTAGAATTTCTTGTAGAGTTGAGCATTTTGGAGATATTCCTTGTTATTGGTTTCAATTTTAATCTAATTTTTACTTTCTCTATACGCACTATGTACATACTGTACAGAGAAGGTATTGTATTCCATCCAAAAACCGATACCGAGATTTCACCGCAAATACACGTTTTAGGGTCCCTTGTATCCAAAAAAAGTATTTTCAGAAAAAGGTCCGCGTGTCAGTGAACACGATAACTCAAAAACGAAAAGTCGGTAAAATACCAAACTTTGTATTTAAGTCTAGTATATTCCAGGGATGCGACACGAAGATTTTGAGAAAAATCCCCCCAACCCCCAACTACTACCCACTTTGTTAGTTATTATTGGATTTTCAACATGAAATAGACATATATAAGGCCAAATCATATTGGTCAAAACCAAACTTCGTATTTTTAGCAATTTTTCACCATAGTGGAAATGTTAAAGCACCACACCCACTTACAGTGATCCATTAAATCGTCACGTGATATGGTTTAAAGGCCGCATGATAATAAAAACAACAGGAAATTGAACTACAAGCATTACATTATTTAATTATGCAAAAAAAAAAAAAAAGATGTCTTTCATTCTTGATCAATTTTTACAGAGGGGTATCCTTAAACAATCTCATAAGGAGACGTAAAATTAAAACATCTGAAATGTTCCATTCACATGACTTTCTCTATATCTCTGTAACAAATTATTGTTAAAAATTGTATTTAATGGATTTTTCATTTTTTAGTTATGCTGCCCACAAACACACGCACACATATGGATATTTTTTTCCGCAATGGTTGTTTCTGGATTCAGGAGGTCTCAAAACATTTATTTCCGGTGAAATCTCGGTATTGAATTTTTGAGTGCAATACAATACCTTCTCTATACACTACGTACATAGTCCGTGTAGAGAAACTAAAATAGCAATTATTGGTTGTCATCACGTACACTTTGTTCTTCCAAATATTGGCTTCCCGACCCATTTAATTATTTCCTCACACACGTAATGGCTTCTGCTATGCTTTTATATATTTCCAGTGTTTTATTTCTCTTTTACTTTCTCTACGCATAATATGTACAGGGAAGGTATTATATTCAACCCAAAAATTCAATACCGAGATTTCACCGGAAATATATGTTTTGACACCCCTTGTATCAAAAAAAAAACTTTTATAAAAATCTGTGTGTGTGTGTGTGTGTCTGTGTGTGGGGGGGTGTGTGGGCAACATAACTAAAAACGAAAAGTCGGTTAAAAACCAAAGTTGATATTTAAGTTTGATATCTTCCAAGGATGTCACATGAAGATTTTCAAGAAAATCCCCCCACCCCAAACTACCCTTTACAAGGAACTTTTTTTGAAAATTTTGATTTACTCAAAAATGGCTCTAAGGACATTGATAAAAATATTGTTTATAAAATATATTTGCCTGACAAATAAAATGTATATCTTGAATTATCTGGGAATACCCTCTGAAGTCTACTTTATTCTGAATGAATTTTACGGAATTTTACATAACTGCTAAACCGTAAGAGATGGACAAAAATGTACCATGCAAAAAATGTTGGGCATGTTAAAACTCACAATTTATGTTAACTATATACATATTTTTCGTGGAGTTGATCGTTTTTGAGATATTCCTTGTTATTGGTTTCAGCTTTGAAAAACTTAACACTTTTCTCATACAGGAATTTGTCAACTCCTGTCCATACAAACAAAGGAACTTCAGTCACATAGCAACCAGCTTTTGACTATCACTTTAACCTATGGTACTTCCTTATTTCGTTTCTACTTACAAGGAAGCAAGTAATAAGACTATTTCTGCTATTTTTGCTCGATTAGCATGATGTAAATAGAAGCATAAACTTTTTAACAATGATTTGTTGCAGAGATGTAGAGAAAGTCATGTGAATGGAACACATCAGATCTTTTATAATAATTATGTTTTGAATTGTACAGCATTTGATAACAGGAGATGAGCGGTTTGGCTGAACACGTGTGATGTTTACCATTTTGTTTTCTAGTCTCAGATGTGATCAAAGATTCTGTAAAATGTTTTATCACATTTATGTGAGACAGAAATATGGTAGTGTAAGGTAGGCGTAAGCCAGCGCCTGAGGCAGGATATTCTGGGGCCTTAGTATAGGTTCGCCTGATGACCCGGGAAAACCCTGAGAAATTCCAGTACGAGGAAACGTAATGGAATACACGACCTCCCAAATGCGACACTAAACCCTTTCTCAGTTTTATTCTGATCAACACACCCTTTAGCTTCTGTTCAGTAAAGTCAAAGTTCAACTGCGCAGCAACTACTTTTGACTAAAATATTCTATTAACATTAGTTATGGTAGTGAGTATTCTTGGTGATCCACAGTTGTTTAACTTCAAATATTTTAAATCAAATTACTTTATTAGTCTATTGGTAACTGGGAACTCTCCAACTAAACTAACCCTTAGAGGTTAACGTCAGGGCAACCACCAGGTACTGATCTATTGCGGCCAGCGCACAGGAAACGACCGAGCTAAGCGCAGAGACGCACGGAAGTCCCTAACAGCTTCACTACATGACACTCCTATAGGCGCCGGGAGCGAGATTGCAGATTCTAGTTCACTTTTAGACTGAGCCTTTCCTATTGGTTACTGAAACTGCGGAACAGATGATCTCACAGGGAGTGTGGCAAAATAACTTTGAGGTTTTTCTTGTGTTTCCAATATGTGACTCGGGTGACGTGGGATTTTCTTCTGTTTTCTAAGTGTTTGTTGAAAAACGAATAAGAGGCGAGTGGAGGCTCTAGCGAGGTTTCGAGATTTCATCGAGGTTAGGTTAGGTATGTGTAAACGAACTGGATAGAAATAAGTGGTTAAAATCTGATGTGTTCCATTCACATGACTTTCTCTACATCTCCGCAACAAAATATTGTTAAAAAGTTTATGCTTCTATTTACTTCATGTTAATCGAGAAAAAAATTAGAAATAGTCTTACTACTTGCTTCCTTGTAAGTAGAAGCGAAATAAAGGAGTACCATAGGTTAAAGTGACAGTCGGAAGCTGGTTGCTATGTGACTGAAGTTCCTTTGTTTGTATGGACAGGAATTGACAAATTCCTGTGTGAGAAAAGTAAAAGTTATTTTTTAAACTGAAACCAAAAACAGGAATATCTAAAAACGATCAACTCCACGAAAAAAATGCATACAACATAAGTTATGTGTTTTAAAGTGTTCTACATTTTTTGTATCGTAACTTTTTCTCCGTCTCTTACAGTTTAGGAGCTATGGAAACGTCTGTAAAATTCATCCAGAATAAAGCAGTCTTCAGAGGCTAATCCCAGAAAATTCAGGATATACATTTTATTTACATCTTTGATATACAATATTTTAATCAAAATCATTACAGCCATTTTTGAGAAAATCAACATTTTCGAAAAAAGTTCCATGTGGGTGGGGGGATTTTTCTCAAAATCTTCGTTCAGCATCCCTGGAGGATACTAAGTTTAAATTCCAAGTTTGATATTTTAACGACTTTTCGTTTTCGAGTTTTCCTGTTCAGAGACACAAGGACACACTGACACAGACACACATGGAACTTTTTGTAAAAATGTTTTTTTTGATACAGGGGACCCTAAACATATATTTCCGGCGAAATCTCGGTATCGAATTTTTGAGTGGAATGCAATACCTTCTCTATACACTATGTACATAGTACGTGTTGAGAATGTAAAAATGGAGTTTCTGAAAATCGGCTCTTCTTTCCAGAAAATCTCGCGAAAATGTCCCCTGTGAGATTAGCTGTCCTGCAGCCATGTTGTCTCAATAACCAATAGGAAAGTCTCAATTTAAAACTGAACTGCAATCTGCAGTCTCGCACCCCGGGAGGCCGGAAGGAGGCCTCTACAACGACACTTGGTCTCAACCAGCGCAACAAGGGGGAAGAGAGTTTCACGGTACAGCCTCAAGCCACACCTGCCGCCGACCTGAAAGTCAGATGAAATGAAAAGAAAGGAACCTGGTGGATATGCAGCACTCCAGCATTCGCCAGAGTGAGCGGACAACGAGGATCGAACCCGGACCGGCCGCATGCCAGTCCCGCCTGGCTTGGTAAACTAACCATTAATTAGGTATGTAACGATTTAAAAGCAAAATTTGGTTTTGCTCAAAGTTTTATACAGTTGTGGGTTGTTTCGCGCATAAGGATGGACGGGTGCCCTGCAGCATAAAAACAAATGCACACCAAAACGCGATACCAGCTGGTTGCCAATAATCATGTGTTTAATTTTTTCGTCGTGGCACACAATTGGGTCAGCAGCTAATTTGCGCATAGCCGTAAGCAAATATTGGATTTTGCCGTATTTATTTACTTAATTAAAGGCAGCAGACACCGATATTTGGGTATACCGCAATTCACTTGTTAACATGAGGCCATAATTAGACCAGGTAACAACAGAATGGCTCTTGTTTCGTGCGCATCGATCTCTTCTGCATCCTGTTCAAACAGGTTGCCAGACTCTGCGTTCTAACACCGCCATTCTCTTCCATAGAGGGCCATCCAGAAAGTAACAGATATAGCCAAATAATAACGAAAGTTATCAACACAAAACTTTATTTACAAAGTTACACTACCTTACTCTGTTTCTCAACGTAATCGTCATTGCTATCAAGGTATTTACTGTCACGTGGTACTGGTTTTTCAATGGAGATGCTAAATTTACAAGTAATCAAGGAAGAACATAATAGTGTGTACGATAAAGACCGGAGTGGAAGTTCATCAATCTTTATGGAGGAGTTGAAAGCAAATGATGAAAGAATTCAGAAAAACTGGTGTTTCCCTTTGGACACCGTACATGACTGTTTGGATGGAAAAGATTTCCCAGTCATGAAGACCTCAAAGTGACAGTGAATCTTGGTTCAGATCTTTAGCGGTGGAAGAGTATAACATCTGCATTGAAAAACCGGTACCACGTGACAAAAACGAGGGTAAGCTGATAAGACTAGGCCAGTTAGACGGTAGCATCGTATAGCTTAACTCTAGTCTAGCTTGTATCCATAGTAACAGGCCAATAACTTGTTTAGTTTCCGAAAGTCAGCATTTTAAACAAGACAACTGTAGAGTTTTCACGAACATGGAGGATTTGGAAAAACGAGCAGTGATTAAATACTTCCATTTGAAAGGCTTAACGCCTAAAGAAATCAAGGAGGAAATGGACAGTACATTGAAAGATTCTGCCCCTTCATATTCAATGATTAAAAGGTGGGTTGTACAGTTTAAAATGGGACGTACGAGCACTAGTGATGAGCCTCGCTCTGGACGCCCTGTAGAAGTGACAACTCCAGAGATCATTGAAAAAATTCACCGTTTAGTACTGGAAGACCACAGATTAAAGTTGTTTGAGATAGCAGAGGCTGTAAACATATCAAAATAATGTGCAGGTAATATTTTGGGCTTTCACAAGGTCTGTGCAAGATGGGTGCCACGTTTGTTGACACCTGATCAAAAGTTGCGAAGAAAAACTGTTTCTGTTAAGAATGTGGAGCTCTACCGTAAAAATTCCAGTGCATTTTTGAGACGGCCTTTTGCATGGGTGAATCACTACACTCCAGAAAGTAAATCACAGTCAAAGCAGTGGATTGCAACAGGTGAACCAACTCCAAAAATGGCAACGTCAATTGTGTCAGCTAACAAGGTTATGGCGATTGTTTTCTGGGAATTATTTCTATTGATTACTTGGAAAAGGGTAAGATTATCACTTGTGACTACTACGCAAGCTTACTGCAACATTTGCGTGATTAGGTAAAAGGAAAAAGACCCCATTTGGCAAAATAAAGAAATCTTGTTTCAGGCGACAATGCTCAGTTATTGCAATAGGAAAAATCTGATGTGTTACACTCACATGACTTTCTCTAGCTCTTCTACAAACTTCATACATAAGATTCTTCTTCTTTCTGCACCTTGCTAATCGTGGTACTCATTAGCACAATGTTCTTATTATTTAGTTCCGTATAAGTAGGAATACACTGGGTTTAACCAATAGTCAAATGTTTTAAAAGCTGTCGTTTTGCGATTGTCATTACAAATCGCTTCTTTTCTTGGCCAGCAGTAGAACAAAAGAAAAACGGACACTCCCGTCTGAGAAAAGTATAAGTACTTCACAACTGAAACTAAAAACAATGAATATCTCGAAAACGGTCAGCTCCACGAGAAAAATGTATATGACACAACTTTTGTATTTTAACAAGACCTAAATTTTTTGTGTAGTAAGTTTTTGTCTATCTGTTACGGTTTACTAGTTATGCCAAATTAAGCAAAATTCATCCAGAATAAACAGGTCTTCAGAAGTTATTCCCAGAAAATTCAAGATATACAGTTTATTTGTTAGGTAAATATATTTAATATATGATGTTTTAATCAAAATCGTTAGAGCCATTTTTAAGAAAATCACAATTTTCGAAAAAAGTTCCATGTAAAGGGTAGTTTGGGGTGAGGGATTCTTCTCAAAATCTTTGTGTCACATCCCTGGAAGATGCTTAACTTAAATACCAAGTTTGGTATTTTAGCTACTTTTCGTTTTTGAGTTATCGTGTTCACAGACACACGGACCTTTTTCTCAAAATGCTTTTTTTGGATACAGGGGGTCCTAAAACATGTATTTCTGGTGAAATCTCGGTATCGAATTTTTGGGTGGAATACAATACTTCTCTATCCCCATTGTACATATGGGGCTAGAGACAGTAAAAATGAGCGAATTAAAGTTGGAATTGCTTGAACATTCGCCGGATAGTGACTACCGCCTGTTCCCAAACCTCATAAAGTTTCTTGGAGCACGAAGATTTCACAGCAACGAGGAGGTAAACAGCTATTTTCAGGACCTTGATATATCGCACTACAGAGATGCTTTAAGTGATGTGTATTAGCCTTTCAGGAAAATGTGTTGAGAAAAATAAAAGTTTTTAATGCTGTTTTCATTGAGAGGCCCGGTACTTACCTAGGCCGACGCTAGTACCTTGACGATTACGTAGAGAAATAGAGTAAGGCAGTAAAGTTTTGTGTTGGTTATTGTTTAGTTACACCAACTCGTCTGTCACACTGCGGTATGAGAATGCATTACTGCACAATTGAGGAATGGCTTGTAACTAAGAGACACAGTTAATTGTTTTCCTCTTCCGAGATTCTGTTACGTGCTTCACAAACATGTATAGTATAGCACGGTCCTGCAATTTCTACTTTCTCTACACGTACTAGGTACCTATAGAATACGCATTATATTCCACCCAAAATTCGATTCCGATATTTCATGGGAAATATCTTTTTTGAACTCTATGAATCAAAATAAAAAAAAAAAATAGAAAAATGCCCACGTGTGTGATGGACTGCATATTAAAAAATCTGATGTATTCCATTCACATGACTTTCTCTATATCTCTGTAATAAATTATTGTTAAAAAACTTGTGCTTCTATTTATTTCATACCAATCGACAAAAAATTAGCAGAAATAGTCTTATTACTTGCTTCCTTGTAAGTAGAAGCGAAATAAGAGAGTACCATAGGTTAAAGTGACAGTCATAAGCTGGTTGCTATGTGACTGAAGTTCCTTTGTTTGTATGGACACGAGTTAACAAATTCCTGTATGAGCAAAGTATAAGTTTTTTAAACCTGAAACCAAAAACAAGGAATATCTCCAAAACGACCAACTCTAAGAAAAAATGTATACAACATAAATTGTGTATTTTAATATGCTCTACATTTTTTGTACGGTAAGTTTTATTCCATCTCTTACAGTTTAGCAGTTATGCAAAATTCCGTAAAATTAATCCGGAAAAAGTAGTCTTCAGAGGCTATTCCCAGAAAATTCAAAATATACATTTTATTAGTCAACTAAATATCTTTAATATACGATATTTTAATCAAAATCATTACAGCCATTTTTGAGAAAATCAACATTTTCGAAAAAAGTTCCATGTAAAGGATAGCATGGGGTGGGGGAGATTTTTCTCAAAAACTTCTTGTCGCATCCCTGGAAGTTACTAAACTTAAATACCAAGTTTAGTATTTTACCGACTTTTCGTTTTTGAGTAAACGAGTTCACACACACACACACACACAAAATTTTGGCGGTTGGGGTGATGGCAATACACCATCGAACATCATGCCTACATTTTGTAATTTTATGGGAGAATGTCACTTTCATAGTGAATAACAAAGTTTTTACTTTCTCTATACGCACCATGTACATAGTGTATAGAGAAGGTATTGTATTGCACCCAAAAATTCGATACTGATATTTCACCGGAAATGTATGTATTGAGACACCCTGAATCCAAAAAAAGCATTTTAGAAAAATGTCTGTGTGTGTGTCTGTGGGCAGCATAGCTCAAAAACCAAAAGACCGTTAAGAACCAAACTTAGTGTTTAAGTTTGGTATCTTCCAAGGATGCGACACGAAGATTTTCAAGAAAATCTCCCCACCCCTAACTACCCTTTACATGGAAAAATTTTCGAAAATGTTGTTTTTCTTAAAAATGGCTATAACGATTTTGAATAAAATACCGCATATCAAAACTATTTCTAGCACAAATAAAATGTGTATCTTGAATTTTCTGGGAATAGCTTCTAAAGACCTGGTTATTCTGGATGAATTTTTTTTAGTTTGGTATAACTAGTAAACGGTAAGAAATAGACAAAAACATGCTGTATAAAATGTAGATCTTGTTAAAATGCACAAATTAGGTCCTATACATTTTTTTCGTGGAGCTTACCGTTTTCGAGATATTCCTTGTTATTAGTTTCAATTGTAAAGTGCTTACGCTTTTCTCGGACAGAATGTATCCGTTTTTCTTTTGTTCTACTCCTAAACAAGCAAAGAAGCGATTTGCAATGACAATCGCATAACGACAGCTTTTAAAACTTTTGACTATCACTTTAGCCTAGTGTATTCCCTTAGTTCTATCTACTTATAGGGAACTAAGTATAATAAGAACATTCTGCTAATGTTTATCTCTATTAGCATGGTGTTGGAAGAAGAATTATCTTTTGTAAGAAGTTTATTTGTAGAGTAGCTAGAGAAAGTCATGTGAGTGTAACACATCAGATTTTTTGTAATTGTAGAGGAGAGGAAGACAGCTAAGCTCGACGTGCGATCGTGGAATAATATATTTTGGTTTGACACTGCCGGTCAAGAAAGGTTGAACAGATACCTAATAGCAGTGGCACAGATTGGGTGAAAAGTCGCCGATTGGGCTACTAAAATCCGCTTTTTACCACCAAATTTTGATGAAGGTGATTTGCGAATATTTGGGTACTCAAATATTTCTGCAAAACATAACTTTTATTAGTGCTTGTTTTGACTTTATGAGCTGTTTGTAGGGAAGATGGCTCTAAATCTAAATTGACGAAAGATAAATACTAAGTCCTCTCCGACGTGAGTAAAAGTTATTTATACATGCCAATAATTAGTTAGCCCGCCTGGGTAGCGTGGTGGTAGCGTGTCTGCCTCACGTTCAAAAGGTCGTGAGTTCGAATCTCGCTTAGGGTGATTTACCCTGAGAAGACGAATGTCGAGTAACTTGAAGCTCCATGGACCCCGAGATCATTTGAGCATCATTTCATCAATTTCATTCATCGTCCGATATGACCAAACCAGGTTAAAGGACGTTGAAAAAATAAATAAAAAAAAAAACTTTTTTTTTTTTTTTTTTTTTTTTTTGCGCGCGATGAAGTTAATTTGCGGTACTTATTAATATTGTTGCTATGGATGGTTCATAAGTTGGCATTCTCACTTGCAATGTGGTTTCAATGAAAGCAAAGAAATTTCAGTGCTGGTAGTTAATGTTTTGTATACTTCTTATATATTAGAATTGTTAGTTTGGTTTTATCGATATTTTAACAATTAAATTTAATCATGATGAAAAGCATTAGTGCGGGAAGTAAAACCATACGAATAAAAAGTATGTCCCCATAGCAACACATCGGCTCCTGAAATGTGACATTTTATCGTTCTGTTAATAAGATTGCATAGTCATAAATCTGTATGTCTATAAGGCAGCCCCCAACTGAGGGAAGTAATTAATACAATAAATACTTCAGGTAATATTTCAATATAATTATCGGCGCGTATTTTGATACCCTTTCCTGAATCTGTGACAGCGTAGCTCACACTATTTAGTATTCCAATATTGTGAGTGTGCTCTACTTGCAGAGATACCGTTATAAGATTCTTTTGAAAATATTCCAAGTGTGTATATAAAATAGTAAAATAAATTGCATATTTTAATAGAAATATTGGGCGACTTCAGCTGAAACTTTGCGATGGTTTTAATGATTCGGACGAAATTTTGTGAAATGGTTCTGGCAACGGTGTTCGTTTTGAAACAGTTGACTCGCTGCTGCGTCTTCTTGGACGAGGGGACGCGCCACGCCTGGCTTGTTTGATCGCGCCAGAGGAATGTCTAGTGTTTGACTTGAGTCCCTTCCATTAGAGCAGAGGGACCTGGCTTCATTAGCACCTGGGCCTGCTTACAACCAGCTTCATGGCAGTTGTTCACAAAGTGGCACAACTAAGTTACCAACACAAAACTGTCTGTACCTTAATCTATTTCTCAGCGTAGTCTCCATTCTGTCAAGATATTTATTGTCACGTGGTACCAGTTTTTCAATGCGCATGCTATGCTTTTCTATCGCCAAAGAACTTATTCGTTTTTTTTTAATGCACAAATTGTTCCGCCAATTGAATGTTATAGGCAAATAATGCAACTGTATAGTGATAATGCAATGAACGAGTCTTCAGTGAGGAAATGGCGCAGAATTTACGAGTAATCAAGGAAGAACATAACAGTGTGTATGATAAAGACCGGAATGGAAGTTCATCAATCGTTTTGGAGGAGTTGAAAACAAATGTTGATAAAAGAATTCAGAAAATCCGATGTTTCACTTTGGACACCATACATGACTTTTTGGATGGAAAAAGTTTCACAACCGCTGAAAACCTCAACGTCTTTGGCGGTATAACATCGACATTGAAACACCGGTACCACGTGACAACAAATACCTTGATAGCAATGACGATTACGTTGAGAAATACAGTAAGGTAGTGTAACTTTGTAAATAATGTAATGTGTTGATAACTTTCATTATTATTTGTTATGCCAAATTGGCTGTCACTTTCTGACTGGTCTCGTATTTTTGGATTTCTTATAGCAGCTAGAGCAAATATCCGTGCTATTCAAAGCCCTCTAAATTTAAGAGAGCGTTTTTAGAAGAAGGTCAGTGTGTGTCTGTGAACAATATTACTAAAAATCTGATGAGTTCCATTCACATGGCTTTCTCTACATCTGTGTAACAACTTATTATTAAAAGGCTTATAGTTCATGCTGATGGAGATAATCACTACCAGTATTGGTGTTATTACTTGCTTCTCTGTAAGTAGAACAGCAATAAGGGAATACACCAGGCTAAAGCGATAGCTGGTCGCAATGTGATTAGAATTCGGTCATCTTTGCGTGCCCAGCAGTAAAATAAGAGAAACATTTCCGTTTGAGAAACGTTTTAAAATTGAAACCAATAACAAACAGCATTCATTTTGGTAATAGCCCCTAAAGTCCTCTTCATTCTCGATGATTTTGTGTAACTGGTAAACCGTAAGAGATAGATAAAAACTTACGACACAAAAAACGTGGATTACGTTAAAACATAGAATTTACACCATATACATTTTTTGTAGAGTTAATTTCAGTTTTAAACCACTTAAACTTTAGTCAACTTTCGTTTCATCTCTTTTGTTTTATTCCCGGGAAGGCAAAAGATAACCGAATGTCAATAAAATGATATAGTAACCACATTTTAAAACATTTGAGTATCATTTTAGCCTAGTATATTCCCTTATTTTGCTTATACTTACAAGAAAGCAAGTAATAAGACAATTTCTGTTAGTGTTTATTTTTATTAGCATTAAGTAGGTAAAAAAATAATTTTTGTAGCGAAAATTTCCTGGTAGAACAGCTAAAGAAATCCATGTGAGTGGAACCGACCAGATTTTTTTCTTTTTGAAGTGCTGCATGCTGTTGTTTCTCGAGAAACAATAGTAAGTGAGTGAAATTTCAAGGCCATCGTATAGCTACCCGCTTTTAAAGATTTTACTATTGATTTGGTTTCCTAATTCCTCTTGCACCTAAATGAAATGTACAATGAAACTATTTCTCCTAAGTTTATATAGCTTAAGAAGAGGCGTTTACAAGAAATATGTGCAGAAGAACGGTTAGAGAAAGTCATGAGAGTACAATGTGCCAACATTTAAACATTTCAGAAAACGGTACTGCTAGTACCTAAAATTAAACAGAAGAAAACGTGAAGCTGGAAGGCACATAGGGAATACGACGGGAGGAAGATTTAGGTCACGTGACATGTACACGGCCCGTAACGTCTGCGTGTAACGCTCTAGTTCCATCTGTGGCCCGCCCGCCCTTCCCCAGCTTCCTTGTAAGGATCCGCTTCAGGGCCACTCCATAAGTAGTGTCCTTGTGTGCACCTCCTTAGTGGTGCTATGACAACTATTCCAAATATATTTTATCCAGCGAAAACGGTTGCTATAGAAACGCTGTGAATCGAATCAGCAGTTAGCGTTTCCATTCAGTGTCCTGGTGGAGTCTGAATACCTACCTTTCTCTTAGGACCATTTTTGGGCGTAACACTAAATAGGATACGTATTACATTGTATTACTGCTTGTTTAACAAAGCAATTGTATTATGATTACAATACATATTGAATTTTCTGTACATTTCCTATGAAATGCTCTTCATTCTGAGTGAATTTTACATAATTTGTATACAGGATGATTAAAAAATACCTTTACATTGTTTAGGTACAGTTTCCTAACAACAAAAGAAGAAAACATGTTTATATAAACACAATTCCCAGAACCACTCGTTCTCGATTTATTGAGGTTCAAAATGCCATTAATTAAAACATATTACAGTAACACTTTATTCTATTGTTGTTATCAGGTGTTCTACACAAAAACCACTTATATACAATTAACCAAATATGCTCCTCTTGCATCTAAGAGACTTTAATCAAAATCGTTACAGCCATTTTTGAGCCATTCTAAAAATCTGATGTGTTCCATTCACATGACTTTCTCTACATCTCTGTAACAAATTATTGTTAAAAAGCTTTTTCTTCTATTTACTTCATGCTAATTGAGAAAAAATTAGCAGAAATAGTCTTATTACTTGCTTCCTTCTAAGTAGAAGCGAAATAAGGGAATGCCATAGGTTAAAGAGATAGCCAAAAGTTGGTTGCTAAGTGACTGAAGTTCCTTTGTTTGTATGGACAGGAGCTGACAAATTAACTGAATGAGAAAAGTATAGCTTTTTCAAAGCTGAAACCAAAAACAAGGAATATCTAAAAAACGATCAACTCCAAGAAAAAAATTGTATATAATATAGATTGTGTGTTTTAAAGTGTGCTACATTTTTTGTGTGGTAAGTTTTTGTCCATCTCTTACGGTTTAGCAGTTATGTAAAATTCGTAAAATTGATCCAAATAAAGTAGTATTCAGAGGCTATTCCCAGAAAATGCAGGATATATATTTTATTTGTAAGGTAAATATCTTTAATATACGATATTTTAATCAAAATTTTCGAAAAAAGTTCCATGTAAAGGGTAGTTGGGGGTGGGGGAATTTTCTTGAAAATTTTCGTGTCGCATCCCTGGAAGATACCAAGTTTGCTTTTCAACGGTCTTTTCGTTTTTGAACTATGCTATCCAAAGACATACACACAGACACAGTCACACTCACGGACCTTTTTCTGAAAATGCTTATTTTAGATTCAGGGTGACCCAAACATGTATTTGCGGTGAAATATCGGTATTGAATTTTTGTGTGCAATACAATACCTTCTCTATACACTGTGTACATAGTACGTATAGTGAAAGTAAAAACGTTTCTGTGAGTGTTAACATTGACTGTCTCAAGACTTATCTAGTGACCCTGGTGTATTAAACATCCCACTCACAATAATAGTGTATTTAAGACACTTATAATATAAATAAGTATTACTTAGTTGTGGGTGGTAGCAGAGGTCTCCCTGACCTTGACCTATGATGTGCCGAGGAGACGCAGGAAAACATCAAAAGGCAGTAAAACTTTCACTGCGCTCTTAAACAAGGTTGGCTTTGCCTTTTACAGTTTTGTTTAAGGGTGTTCTTTTCAGAAATACAAACACGTGCTCTATTGATTCCATACAATACTCGAGTGTATCAGCACTCTCTGTACCACTTGCCTAAGGTCATTTGACTAATAGAGTTGGGTCGAGCGATTCATTTTCAGTAATCGATTCATACGATTCGTTCACGATTCATTAATCGTCACCATGCCTTTTCTTTGTTTGACTTATACACCACACGGGGTTCTTAGTCATATGGTAGCCCCTTTAGCATAAAACAATAATTTATATAAAAAAACGTTCTACACTTTTCCATCTATTGCAAACATAATTGTTAAAATTTCCTCTATTACTCGAAAAAGATGACATAAAAAGTTTGTTTGTTTAAAGTTGACACGTAAACTTCGACTGCATGACGGTATTTGCGTATATGTATGTTGTACATTATAATATCCTATATATTTTATATTTAGCCTCATGGCCTCAGCACTATTTGTTTTCTCATAATAAAACAAATGGTTATAAATCCCCGTATACATCATCGTGCCCACTCGGGAGTTTTTGTCGAAGCTCGGTTTGGTACTTCGAAAGGTGGAAGCAAAATATATAAATAAATAAAGAATAAAAAAAACAAAATCCAAAGACGATCTTTCAAATCTACGATTCTTTTTGAACGACGATTCATGTTGAGACTAGCACGATTCTCGTGATTCTTTTTGAATGACGATTCATATTGAGACTAGCACGATTCTCGTGATTCTTTTGAACGATTCATGTTGAGACTAGCACGATTCTCGTGATTCTTTTGAGCAATTCATGTTGTTGAGACTAGCACGATTCTCGTGATTCTTTTGAACGATTCATGATGAGACTAGCACGATTCTCGTGATTCTTTTCGAACGGCGATACATGTTGAGACTAGCACGATTCTCGTGATTCTTTTTGAACGATGATTTATGTTGAGACTAGCACGATTCTCGTGATTCTTTTTTAACGACGATTCATTTTGAGACTAGCACGATTCTCGTGATTCTTTTTGAACGGTGATTTATGTTGTGACTAGCATGATTCTCATGATTCTTTTTGAACGGTGATTCATTTTGAGACTAGCACGATTCTCGTGATTCTTTTGAAGGATTCATGTTGAGACTAGCACGATTCTCGCGATTCTTTTTGAATGACGATTCATGTTGAGACTACCACGATTCTTATGATTCTTTTTGAATGACGATTCATGTTGAGACCAGCACGATTCTCGTGATTCTTTTGAACGATTCATGTCAAGACTAGCACGATGCTCGCGATTATTTTTGAATGACGATTTATGTTGAGACTACCAAGATTCTTATGATTCTTTTTGAATGACGATTCATGTTGAGACTAGCACGATTCTCGTAATTCTTTTTGAATGGCGGTTCATGCTGGGACTAGCACGATTCTCGCGATTCTTTTTGAATGACGATTCATGTTAAAGACTAGCACGATTCACATGATTATTTTTGAACGACGATTCATGTTTAGACTAGCACGATTCTCACGATTCTTTTTGAATGGTGATTCATGTTGAGACTAGCACGACTCTCATGATTCTTTTTGAACGACGATTCATGTTGAGACTAGCACGATTCTCGTGATTCTTTTTGAATGACGATTCATGTTAAAGACTAGCACGATTCTCGTGATTCTTTTTGAATAACGATTCAAGTTGAGACTAGCACGATTCTCGTGATTCTTTTGAACGAATCATGTCAAGACTAGCACGATGCTCGCGATTCTTTTTGAATGACCATTCATGCTGAGACTAGCACGATTCTCGTAATTCTTTTTGAATGGCGGTTCATGCTGGGACTAGCACGATTCTCGCGATTCTTTTTGAATGACGATTCATGTTAAAGACTAGCACGATTCTCATGATTCTTTTTGAACGACGATTCATGCTGAGACTAGCATGACTCTCATGATTCTTTTTGAACGACGAATCATGTTGAGACTAGCACGACTCTCATGATTCTTTTTGAACGACGATTCATGTTAAAGACTAGCACGACTCTCATGAGTCTTTTTGAATGACGATTCATGTTAAAGACTAGCACGATTCTCATGATTCTTTTTGAACGACGATTCATGTTAAAGACTAGCACGATTCTCATGAGTCTTTTTGAATGACGATTCATGTTAAAGACTAGCACGATTCTCGCGATTCTTTTTGAATGACGATTCATGTTAAAGACTAGCACGATTCTCATGATTCTTTTTGAACGACGATTCATGCTGAGACTAGCACGACTCTCATGATTCTTTTTGAACGACGATTCATGCTGAGACTAGCACGATTCTCACGATTCTTTTTGAACGACGATTCATACTGAGACTAGCACGACTCTCATTATTCTTTTTGAACGACGATTCATGCTGAGACTAGCACAACTCTCATGATTATTTTTGAACGACGATTCATGCTGAGACTAGCACGACTCTCATGATTCGTTTTGAACGACGATTCATGCTGAGACTAGCACGATTCTCGCAATTCTTTTTGAATGACGATTCATGTTAAAGACTAGCACGATTCTCATGATTATTTTTGAACGACGATTCATGTTGAGACTAGCACGATTCTCACGATTCTTTTTGAATGGTGATTCATGTTGAGACTAGCACGACACTCATGATTCTTTTTGAACGACGATTCATGTTGAGACTAGCACGATTCTCGTGATTATTTTTGAATGACGATTCATGTTGAGACTAGCACGATTCTCGTGAATCTTTTTCAATGACGATTCAAGTTGAGACTAGCACGATTCTCGTGATTCTTTTGAACGATTCATGTTGAGACTAGCACGATTCTCATGATTCTTTTTGAACGACGATTCATGTTGAGACTAGCACGATTCTCGTGATTCTTTTTGAATGACGATTCAAGTTGAGACTAGCACGATTCTCACGATTCTTTTTGAATGACGATTCATGTTGAGATTAGCACGATTCTCAAGATTCTTTTTGAACGACGATTCATGCCAAAATAGACACGATTCATACGACTCTTTCCTTGTAGTCGTTCATATGAACGATTCGTTCATGAATCGCTCCATGTCTATGACTAATAATGTGTTCTTTCAGGTTAAAAATATAACAAAATATCCAGCATAAGCGAATGTGTTTCTCTCACAGGATTTTCCCTACTTATTCTGCAATAAGGATCCTTACAAAAGCTTATTCTTGCTAAATGAGATCAACATTAACCAAAACAGTGTTATTACTTGCTTCCTTATAAGTGGAAGGCAAATAAGGGGATATACTAGATTAACGCTGACCACTATGAAATAGCCTTGATATTCAGTACTATTTGCATGATCACAATGAAAAGGAAAAGAAATAACAACTTCACATTTTTGAAAAATACAAACATTAGAACATTAAAACAAAAAATCTTATGTGTTCTATTCACATGACTTTCTCTACATTTCTTAAAAATGCTTGTTAAACAGCTTATGCCTCTATCTACTTTATGCTAGTCGAGATAAAATTAGCAGAAATAGTCTTATTACTTGCTTCCTTGTAAGTAGAAGCGAAATAAGGGAGTACCATAGGTTAAAGTGACAGTCAAAAGCTAGATGCTATGTGACTGAAGTTCCTTTGTTTGTATGGACAGGAGTTGACAAATTCCTGTATGAGAAAGGTATAAATGTTTTAAAGCTGAATATAAAAACAAGAAATATCTCAAAAACAACCAACTACACGAGAAAAATGTATATAACTAAAAGTGTATGTTTTAATGTACTCTACATTTTGTGTGTGGTAAATTTTTGGCCCATTTCCTACGGGTTAGCAGTTATGCAAAATTCCATACATTTATCCAGAATAGAGTAGTCTTCAGAGGCTATTCCCAGAAAATTCGAGATGCACATTGCATTTGCCAAATAAATATATTTATATACGATATTTTAATAACAATCGTTAGCCATTTTTGAGAAAATAAACATTTTCGAAAAAAAGTTCTCTGTAAAGGGTAGTTTGGGGTGGGGGGATTTTTCTCAAAATCTTCGTGTCGCATCCCTGGAAGATATTAAACTTAGGTACCAAGTTAGATATTTTACCGACTTTTCGTTTTTGAGTTATCGTGTTCACAGACACACGGACCTTTTTCCAAAAATGGTTTTTATGGATTCAGGGTGTCTCAAAACATGTATTTCCGGTGAAATCTCGGTATTGCATTTTTGGGTGCATTACAATACCTTCTCTATACACTATGTACAAAGTACGTGTAGAGAAAGTAAAAACGAGAAGTATCTCGGAAATGGTTAACTCAAAAAGAAAGCCTATTACATAAATTGTGTGTTTAAATGAGATCTTTGATTTTCACCAAAACATGATGGCCTTCAAACGGGACCACTCCTCCTACCACTGAGCAATAACTAGTAGCAAACAAAAGACGAGCGTGTAATAGGGGTGAGACGCAATCTGATTCCTGGAAACTCTGAAGCCTGCTTGCAAGTGGCGCTATTGCACAGTCCTCTAAGGCATAAAAACCATCCATAATTTTAACATCTAGTATCGAAAAGGCGATTTATTGATTTCAATTATTATGTTGAACTTGGGGCAAAACTAGCTCCCTGCGGTCGTGATCTAACTTGACCCACTCATTTATAGATTAGATTAGAAAGCATTCTATAGGTTCGTTTAGGCCAGGAAGCACTGAACATAGAACATGTCAAGGCATATACATGTCTACATGTGGTTATATACTATGAAAAAAAACAACAATGTATAAAGTACTCTAGTGCTAAAAGCATGGGTTACAAAAACAACAGAATATACACATATTCACACCATTTGCTTTTGAGGCCTGTACGCCTCTGCACTATACTTAATGTGCTCTATAAAACCATATGTACTTCCTCTTTTTTTCTTCATGCACGTATAAACAAAGAGTATCAAACATTAGTGTTAAAATGTATAAATAAATATAATTTCATTATATGTAACACTCATGTAATGTCAGATGATAGTTTTCTAATTATCAACATAATAGTTACTACTAGTAATTATATAAAACTAAAATATGATTATTGTATTATGTACTCTTATAAATGTCAACAAGTTACAATACGAAAATGAAATGACGTTTTATTTATGGACGCTCTTTAACTGCTGTGGCTCTCAGCGTCCCATTCTATACTGGGCGTGAAAGACCACTTAATTTTGTTCAGAGGTCTCTCTATCAGACTTGAGGTTCTTTAACTGCTGTGGCTCTCAGCGTCCCATTCTATACTGGGAGTGAAAGACCACTTAATTTTGCTCAGAGGCCTCTCTATCAGACTTGAGGTTCTTTAACTGCTGTGGCTTTCAGCGTCCCATTCTATACTGGGCGTGAAAGACCACTTAATTTTGCTCAGAGGCCTCTCTATCAGGCTTGAGGTTCTTTAACTGCTGTGGTTCTCAGCGTCCCATTCTACATTGGGCGTGAAAGACCACTTAATTTTGCTCAGAGGCCTCTCTATCAGGCTTGAGGTTCCTTAACTGCTGTGGCTCTCAGCGTCCCATTCTATACTGGGCGTAAAAGACCACTTAATTTTTCTCAGAGACCTCTATCAGACTTGAGGTTCTTTAACTGCTGTGGCTCTCAGCGTCCCATTCTATACTGGGCGTGAAAGACCACTTACTTTTGTTCAGAGACCTCTCTATCAGGCTTGAGGTTCTTTAACTGCTTTGGTTCTCAGCGTCCCATTCTATACTGGGTGTGAAAGACCACTTACTTTTGCTCAGAGGCCTCTCTATCAGGCTTGAGGTTCTTTAACTGCTTTGGTTCTCAGCGTCCCATTCTATACTGGGCGTGAAAGACCACTTACTTTTGCTCAGAGACCTCTCTATCAGGCTTGAGGTTCTTTAACTGCTTTGGTTCTCAGCGTCCCATTCTATACTGGGTGTGAAAGACCACTTAATTTTGCTCAGAGGCCTCTCTATCAGGCTTGAGGTTCTTTAACTGCTGTGGTTCTCAGAGTCCCATTCTATACTGGGTGTGTAAGACCCCTTAATTTTGCTCAGAGGCCTCTCTATCAGGCTTGAGGTTCTTTAACTGCTGTGGTTCTCAGCGTCCCATTCTATATTGGGCGTGAATTACCACTTAATTTTGTTCAGAGCCTCTCTATCAGGCTTGAGGTTCTTTAACTGCTGTGGTTCTCAGCGTCCCATTCTATACTGGGTGTGAAAGACCACTTAATTTTGTTCAGAGACCTCTCTATCAAGCTTGAGGTTCTTTAACTGCTGTGGTTTTCTATACTGGGTGTGAAAGACCACTTAATTTTGCTCAGAGGCCTCTCTATCAGGCTTGAGGTTCTTTAACTGCTGTGGTTCTCAGCGTCCCATTCTATACTGGGCGTGAAAGACCACTTAATTTTGCTCAGAGACCTCTCTATCAGACTTGAGGTTCTTTAACTGCTGTAGCTCTCAGCGTCTCATTCTATACTGGGAGTGAAAGACCACTTAATTTTGCTCAGAGACCTCTCTATCAGACTTGAGGTTCTTTAACTGCTGTGGCTCTCAGCGTCCCATTCTATACTGGGCGTGAAAGACCACTTAATTTTGCTCAGAGACCTCTATCAGACTTGAGGTTCTTTAACTGCTGTGGCTCTCAGCGTCCCATTCTATACTGGGAGTGAAAGACCACTTAATTTTGCTCAGAGGCCTCTCTATCAGACTTGAGGTTCTTTAACTGCTGTGGCTCTCAGCGTCCCATTCTATACTGGGCGTGAAAGACCACTTAATTTTGCTCAGAGACCTCTCTATCAGGCTTGAGGTTCTTTAACTGCTTTGGTTCTCAGCGTCCCATTCTATACTGGGTGTGAAAGACCACTTAATTTTGCTCAGAGGCCTCTCTATCAGGCTTGAGGTTCTTTAACTGCTGTGGTTCTCAGGGTCCCATTCTATACTGGGTGTGTAAGACCCCTTAATTTTGCTCAGAGAACTCTCTATCAGGCTTGAGGTTCTTTAACTGCTGTGGTTCTCAGCGTCCCATTCTATATTGGGCGTGAATTACCACTTAATTTTGTTCAGAGCCTCTCTATCAGGCTTGAGGTTCTTTAACTGCTGTGGTTTTCAGCGTCCCATTCTATACTGGGTGTGAAAGACCACTTAATTTTGTTCAGAGACCTCTCTATCAAGCTTGAGGTTCTTTAACTGCTGTGGTTTTCTATACTGGGTGTGAAAGACCACTTAATTTTGCTCAGAGGCCTCTCTATCAGGCTTGAGGTTCTTTAACTGCTGTGGTTCTCAGCGTCCCATTCTATACTGGGCGTGAAAGACCACTTAATTTTGCTCAGAGACCTCTCTATCAGGCTTGAGGTTCTTTAACTGCTTTGGTTCTCAGCGTCCCATTCTATACTGGGTGTGAAAGACCACTTAATTTTGCTCAGAGGCCTCTCTATCAGGCTTGAGGTTCTTTAACTGCTGTGGTTCTCAGCGTCCCATTCTATACTGGGCGTGAAAGACCACTTACTTTTGTTCAGAGACCTCTCTATCAGACTTGAGGCTCTTTTACGTGCCGTAAATTTACGACATGGGACCAACAGTATTACTTCCCTTCCGAAGGAAAATTACAATACGTATTTAGAAATATGTTATAGAATTTGCAATGCAAAATTTTACAATTATGTACTAGAGTGTAAGGTATCAGGGTTTACAGACCTTGTGTCATTGCTAAATACTAAAAAAATTCATTTGACACATTCATGCAAGTCAAAGTATACATCAGTTTAATTTGAATATAAAACATACACACACACTAATATACACAAAATAGAATAGATTATAATAATTATAAATACAATGATTATTACGGTATTGTCAGACAGATTTGTCACTTAAATAATATATAAAGCTGGACATTTCCACGAGGTTAAATAATAATATTGTAGTACATGTTGGTACTGCTGAGTGGGGAAAGTGAAGACTGTCAGCTGACTCGATTATAACAGAAGCACATCTGGCACACACAGCTTATGAATATAAATGTCCTCTAATGAGAAATCAATGAAATTGCGCGTCAGCAGTTACCGCTAAATGACGGCGCTTCTGAAACCTTCTTGTCTACATCTCTGCAACAAATCATTCTTAAAAAGCTTATGCTTCTATTTACTTCATGATAATCGAGAAAAAATTAGCAGAAATAGTCTTATTACTTGCTTCCTTGTAAGTAGAAGCGAAATAAGGGAGTACCATAGGTTAAAGTGAAAGCCAAAAGCTGGTTGCTATGTGACTGAAGTTCTCTTGTTTGTATGGACAGGAGTTGACGAATTCCTGTATGAGAAAAGTATGTTTTTCAAAGCTGAAACTAATAATAAGGAATATCTCAAAAACGGTCAACTCCACGAAAAAAAAAAAAGTAATGTAACATAAATTGTGTTTTTAGCGAGCTCTATAATTTATATGAGGTATAACAGGAACTGTCATACAGGAATTTGTCAACTGCTGTCCATACAAACAAAGGAACTTCAGTCACATAGCAACCAGCTTTTGACTATCACTTTAACCTACGGTACTCCCTTATTTCGCTTCTACTTACAAGGAAGCAAGTAATAAGACTATAATTTTTGGAAAAAAGTTTTTGGATTAGCATGAAGTAAATAGAGACATAAGCTTTTTAACAATAATTTTTTACAAAGATGTAGAGAAATTCCTGTGAATGGAACACATCAGATTTAAAAATTCAATACCGAGATCTCACTGAAAATACACATTTCGGTGTGCCCTGAATGAAAATCGTCATCTATAGAAAAAAAAAGTGCATGTGGAGTGTATTTGAATGTGTGAACTTCATAACTCAGAACGTTGTGATTTAAGTTCACCTTCCTCCAAGGATGCAACATGACGATTTTCAAGAAAACTCTTGTATCCCAAACAAACTATGCTTCTAACGATTGTATACATGAGAAGTAAAACAGCCTCTCAAGATGTCTTTATTCTGGGTGAATTTTGTATAACTGTTAAACCGTAAGAGATAGATAAAAACTTACTCTTCAAACAATGTAGAGCTCTTTAAAACACACAATTTATGTTATATACCTTTTTTACCTTCTCTATACGTACTAAATACACAGAGAAGGTATTGTATAGCACCCAAAAATTCGATACCGTGACTTCACCGGAAATATGTTTTGAGACCCCCCTTGAATAAAAAAAAAAACAGTTTTACTTTCTCTAGAGATAGAGACGGTATTGTAATGCACCCAAAAGTTTCATACCGAGATTTCACCGTAAATATATCTTTTGGGGTCCCCTGAGTCCGAAAAAGCATTTTTAAAAAAAGATCCGTGTGTGTGTGTGTGTGTCTGTGGACAGCATAGCCCCAAAACAAAAATACTGTTAAATACTAAACTTGGTATTTAGGCTTAGTATCTACCAAGGATGCGACACGAAGATCTTTAAAAAACCACAAACTACCCTTTACATGGAAAAAATTTCGAAACTTTTTATTATTTTCTTAAAAACGGCTCTAACGATTTTGATTAAAATCCCGTATATTAAATCTATTTATGTCCGAAATAAAATGTATATCTCGAATTTTTTGGAAATAGCCTCTAAAGACCTCTTTATTCTGGATAAATTTTACTTAACTGCTAAACCGTAAGAGATAGAAAAAAACGTACTACACAAAAAATGTGCATCATGATATTTTTGTCCTTTACGTTTTTGTTGTGGAGGTAACCGTTTTTGAGATATTGCTTGTTATTGGTTTTATTTGTGAAGTACTTAAACTTTTCTCACACAGGAATTGTCTGTTTTTCTTTTGTTCTACTCCTGGCCAAGCAAAGAAGTGATTTGCAATGACAATCCCATGACAGCTTTTAAAACATTTGACAATCACTTTAGCATAGTACATTCCCTTATTTTCTTCTACTTATAAGGAACTAAGTAATAACATTCTGCTAGCATTAATCTTGATTAGCATGGTGTGCAAATAAGAATAATCTTTTGTAGGAGGTTTGTAGAGCAGCTAGAGAAAGTCATGTGAGTATAACACATCAGACTTTTAGATAAATGTCCATGTGTGTGTGTGTGTGACTGTGGGCAGCATAGCTTAAAAACGAAAAGTCCGTTAAAAACCAAACTTAGTATTTAGGTTTCGTATCTTCCAAGGATGCGACACGAAGATTTTCAAGAAAATCCCCCCACCCCCAACTACCCTTTAAATGAAACTTTTTTCGAAAATTTTGATTTTCTTAAAAATGGCTCTAACGATTTTGATTAAAATCTCGTATATTTTCGATGTTTACTTGACAAATAAAATGTATATTTTGAATTTTCTGGGAATAGCCTCTGAAGACTATTCTGGATAAGTTTTACGGATTTTTGCATAACTGCTAAATCGTAAGAGATAGACAAAACCTTACGACACAGAAAATGTAGACAACATTTAAACGCACAATCTATGATATATAAATTTTTTTCGTGGGGTTGATCGTTTTTAAGATATTCCTTGTTTTTAGTTTCAGGTTTGAAAAACTTTTCTCATACGGGAATTAGTCAACTCCTGTCCATACAAACAAAGGAACTTCAGTCACCTAGCAACCAGCTTTTGACTATCACTTTAACCTATGGTACTCCCTTATTTCGCTCCTACTTACAAGGAAGCAAGTAATAACACTATTCCTGCCTATGTTTTCTCAATTAGCAGGGAGTAAATAGAAGCCTAAGCATTTTAATAATAATTTCCTACAGAGATGTAGAGAAAGTCATGTGTATGGAAAACATCAGATTTTTTTTCGTGGAATTGACCGTTTTTGTTTATCACTTATTTCCCTTCTACTTATAAGGAACTAAGTAATAAGACTATTTCTGTTGTTTATCTCGATTATCATGAAGTAGATAGAAGAATAAGTCATTTGAATGGAATGCATCAGACTTTTTACTTTCTCTACACGTGCCATATACATAGTGTATAGAGAAGGTATTGTATTGTACCCAAAAATTCAATACCGAACTTTCACCGGAAATATATGTTATGAGATCACCTGATTCCAAAAAAAGCATTTTTAGAAAAATGTCCGAGTGTCTGTCTGTCTGTATGTGTAGCATAGCTCAAAAACGAAATGTCCATTAAAAACCAAACCTGGTATTTAGGTTCCGTATCTTACAAGGTTGCGACAGGAAACTTTTCAAGACAATTCCCCCACTCCAGCTACTCTTTACATGCAACCTCTTTCTAAAATTTTGTTTTTCTCAAAAATGGCTCTAACGATTTTGATTAAAATATCGTATATTAAATACATTTACCTGACAAATAAAATGTATATCTTGAATATTTTGGGAATAGCCTGTGAAGACTACTTTATTCTGGATGAATTTTACGGATTTTTGCATAACTGCTAAACCGTAAGAGATGGACAAAACTTTACCACACAACAAATGTAGAGCATGTTAAAACACACAATTTATGTTATATACATTTTTTTCGTGGAGTTGATCGTTTTTGGAATATTTCTTGTTAGTGGTTTCAGGTTTGAAAAACCTATACTTTTCTCATACAGGAATTTGTCAACTGCTGTCTGTACAAACAAAGGAACTTCAGTCACATAGCAACCAGCTTTTGACTATCACTTTAACCTATGGTACTCCCTTATTTCGCTTCTACTTACAAGGAAGCAAGTAATAAGACTATTTCTGCTATTTTTTCTCGATTAGCTTGAAGTAAATAGAAGCATAAGCTTTTTTACAATAATTCATTGCAGAGATGTAGAGAAAGTCATGTGAATGGAACACATCAGATTTCTTTTTTTTCTCTCACTATTTTCTAAAGTTGTATTCACGAGGGAGATTTCTCGCCTATCTCAGACGTTCGGTTGTTTGCTTAACAGTTGACCCTCCTTTTGACTCCTACTCTGCTGACTATAGGTGGAGTGCAGTGTTGCATGTTATTGTTTTCCGTCAGAACAGCACCCAAAAATCCGTCAAAATTAGACATTTCCGTATATTCATTCAAAAGTAGATGATTATACTGCAACTGAAAGTGAGCACTTTGGACAAATTACTTGGTTAGTTGTGAATGATGATGAAGGAATCTAATTGTACAAACAGCTTCACGTTCATACGTGTGTTTAATAGGCTGAAACGGTCGTGACGTTTTTTTTTGTTTTTTTTTCTGTATCCCCATTTACATTTCCCCCCGTAGGTATAGACACATTGCACAAACATATAACACCCATGCCCAAGGCGGGACTCGAACCCACGATCCCCTGCCCACGAAGCACCAAAGCGAGACGCTTTAGCGACCGTGGCCATGTGGACCGGCAACGTTGAAAAGGGCTCAGCTGCTTTTAAATGTTTCCTGAAAAAGTGAACCTGACAAGTACACATTCATGTTGTGTTGGCACCGCGCAGGATTCACACTGACTTATAAAGCGTGTTCATTGCATGACATCATTATATACCAGAGCAATATCATGATACTGTCTTGTAGATACACAAAGATTTACGGTAAAGCTATGCAATGCTTCCACCACACACACACACAAACGGTCTTAAGACTTTTACTGGCGATCCATATTTGAAAGTTTTGAAAACATTCAGTTGTTCAGATGTGAACGTTGCCTGAATGACTTCTTCTTGGTGTCATTGAGGTTTTGGCTTCACAGATCCCTCGGCTACACCCTGTCGTCGTTCCGTGTATTTTTCTAAAGAAAGCCAATATAACATTAATTATTTCTAATAATATCCGTCAAAACTAAATATTGCCCGTCATACAACTTGAAAATCCGTGAAGTTGGCAAACCTGCCCTTCATAATCACAAGTCGTCTATGAAAAAAGTGACGCTCGTTAATGCTTCACGTGACACGTATACAGTTACAAGGCAGCGCTGAGGATGTAAATATCCCGCAATAAGAAAGTTGCAGGGCGCGTGCGCGAGCAGGAATAGTTCAAGGACAAGTCTATCATGCAGCAGCCTGGGAACATCAGACGGGCGTTCACTACTTCGCCCCGATTACTTAATTGTCAGCTCGGGTTTCTGTCTCGGTACCAGGTCCAGGCGCTTGGGAAACTCTTCAACAATCATATCACCTTTACTCGTCGCTATTCCACAACTGACTCCTCACAATTTATGTGTTCGAGGACATTCAGAAAGTGACAGACGATTTGGCATAACCAAATAATAATGAAAGTTATCAACACAAAACTTTATTTACAAAGTTACACTACCTTACTCTATTTCTCAACGTAATCTCCACTCTGTCAATATATTTATTGTCACGTGATACCACTTTTACAATGCAGATTTTATACTTTGCTACTCACAAAATAAATGCAGAAAATGTGGCCAATGGAATGTTACAGACGAATAACACAGGTGTATAGTGATAATGCAATGAACGAGTCTTCAATGAGGAAATGGCACATAATTTACGAGTAAACAAGGAAGAACATAACAGAGTGTACGATAAAGACCGGAGTGGAAGTTCATCAATTGTTATGGAGGAGTTGAAAGCAAATGTTGATAAAAGAATTCAGAAAAACTGGTATTTCACGAAACCGCAGATATCACTTGTATGCAGGTGTTGATCTCTGGCATTCTCGACATTCCAGGCATGGGAATCTTCAGCACCTGAGATCTCGCTTCACTTGTTGCGATGTGTACAGTGCTGCAGCTTGATGCTTTGTCCATTACTCCTAAATAACATTGCATCCTTTTTATATCTTGTGATTTCTGACTGGAGTTTGTTAAAACGAGGAAATGCCAAGACGATTAGAACCCTCAATGACGTACATTATACAATACTGCTATTAACTCACCACAACTGACTCACAGATGATTAGTAAGAGATCTCTGAGTACCAAAAATAGTCTTTGACGCCCATAATAGAACAAGACACTGACAACCAGAGCGGTCATAAACAAAACTAGATCCCAATGCTTACAGCAGGCTACAGGCCGCAATCAGACATGGCGCAGAGACGGGCGGAAGTCCCTAATATTTCCATTGCTGGAGCCGCCAGAGAAGCGACCGTCGACTTGGCAGCCCTCTGGTGTTTCCGTTGAGCATGCTCCCTCGCCATTTCCCGCACTACGAAAATGGAAGCACACCTGAAAGATGAAAGGAATTCGGAATGAAGAAAAATTATGGTAGATGTAAATCCACATGCCGACCCCGGGACAGCCAGAAAAAAAAAAAAACACTGTACTGTCGCTGGGGATCGAACGTGGCACCTCGGGAAGGTTCCTTAACGTTCGCTACATAGATGTTTATTGTCAAGAGCATTGCATTACAACGTCAATTATAAAACTCCTGGAACTTATACAGATGCCTTTTCTTCAAAACAATTAGAATCTCTCTCTTAAATTTGCTAAATATAAGTTTCTAAATTTTGTCAGGTATACTATTAAATTAATTAAGGGATACTATTTCAAAACTTCTTTGTGTGTTTACTATATTTACATGTCCTAAAACAAATATTATTGCAGCTTCTTGTGTGATAATTCTGTACAGTTTCACAGGAATCATAATATTGTATATTCTTCATAATATACAGTAGACAACTTAAAATTTATGTACACAAGGAAGAACGAAGATTCCAAGTTCACTAAATGTTGTTTACAGCGTGAACTCCATATATTATTCTTACTGCTGTCTTTTGTAAAATAAGAAGCGTATTACCAGGGTCAGTCAATAACGAATGCCTCCTATTTTTACTTTCTCTACACGTACTATGTACATAGTATATAGAGAAGGTATTGTATTGTACCCAAAAATTCAATACCGAGATATCACCGGAAATACATGTTTTGGGTCTCCCTGAATCAAAAAAAAAAAAAAAATTCAGATTATGGTCCGTGTGCGTGTGTGTGTGTGTGTGTGTGTGTGTGCGGAAAGCATAGCTCAAAAACGAAAACACCGTTAAATACCAAACTTGATATTTAAGTTTGGTATCTTCCAAAAATACGACACGAAGATTTTCAAGAAAATTCCCCCACCCCAAACTACCCTTTACATGGAACTTTTTCGAAAATTTTTATTTTCTCAAAAATGGGTGTAACGATTTTGATTAAATTGTTGTATATTAAAGATATTTACCTGACAAATAAAATGTATATCTTGAATTTTCTGGGAATAGCCTCTGAAGACTACTTTATTCTGCATGAATTTTACGGAAATTTGTACAACTGCTAAACGTAAGTGTTGGACAGAAACTTAACACACAAAAAATGTAGAGCAGGTTAAAACACACAATTTATGTTATATACACTTTTTTCATGGAGTTCATCGTTTTGAGACATTCCTTGTTTTTGGTTTCTGCTTTGAAAAAATTATACTTTTCTCATACAGGAATTTGTCAACTGCTGTCCATACAAACAAAGGAGCTTCAGTAACATAGCAACCAGCTTTTGACTAACACTTTAACCTACGGTACTCCCTTATTTCACTTCTACTTACAAGTAAGCAAGTAATAAGACTATTTCTGCTAATTATTTTTGATTAGCATGAAGTAAATAGAAGTATAAGCTTTTTAAGAATAATTTGTTGCAGAGATGTAGAGAAAGTCAATGTGAATGGTACACATCAGATTTTTTGGATACAGGTACCTCTAAAACATATTTCCGGTGAAATCTTGATATTGAATTTTGTTTTTCTCAAAAATGGCTCTAACGATTTTAATTAAATTATCTTATATTAAGGATATTTACCTGACAAATAAGATGTATATCTTGAATTTTCTGTGAATAGCCTCTGAAGACTACTTTATTCTGGAGCAATTTTACGGAATTTTGCATAACTTGTAAACCGCAAGAGATTGACAGAAACCTACCACACAAAAAAAGTAGAGCGCGTTAAAACACACAATTTACGTTATATACATTTTTTTCGTGGAGTTGATCGTATTTCAGATATTCCTTGTTTTTGATTTTAGCTTTAAAAAAACATATACTTTTCTCATACAGGAATTTGTCAACTCCTGTGCATACAAATAAAGGAAGTTCAGTCACACAGCAACCAGCTTTTGACTATCACTTTAGCCTAGGTACTCTCTTATTTCGCTTCTAGTTACAAGGAAGCAAGTAATAAGACTATTTCTGCTAATTTTTCTGAATTGTATGAAGTAAAGAGAAGCATTAGCTTTTTAACAATAATGTTGTGTTGCTAATGTATGCTGCAGGCCAGAGATAAAATTGAATACTGTGGCCGCTACCTGGATATCGGTTAAGGGTTTGAAGTGTTGAGCATAATGCTGCAGGCCAGGGATGAGAAGAGCTCCTGTGGTAACAAAAGAAGGTAATCTCATTACAGCACACTCTGGTGCACGTCCAAAGAAACAACGAGCTTCTTATCGAACTGCTGGAGTCCGGAATTTTAATTAGCCGGTTTCTTCTCTCACGGCTACACACTTAACATACCATTGGTTTGTAAACAACGCTATAACATTCCCTATTACTGGACCTGCGCACCAAATGTGTCTTATATCTTCTGTAGTTGTCATTTTATCATTCAGCTTTCTTATTATTCTTGTAAACACAACACTTCCATTCCCGATTATACAAAATTCATTGCCAATAAAGATAACTATGTTATCTGATTGTTCCATTCACACGAGTTTCTCTACCTCTCTGCAACAAATTAATGTTAGAAAGCTTATGCTTCTATTTACTTTATCTTAATCGAGAAACAATTAGCGGAAATAGTCTTATTACTTGCTTCCTTATAAGTAGAAGCGAAATAAGGGAGTACCATAGGTTAAAGTGATAGTCAAAAGCTGGTTGCATTGTGGCTGAAGTTCCTTTGTTTGTATGGACACGAGTTGACAAATTCCTGTATGAGAAAAGTATAACTTTTCAAGGCTGAAACAAAAAACAAGGAATATCTCAATAACGATAAACTCCACGAAAAATATGTATATCATATAAATTGTATGTTTTAACGTGCTCTACATTTTTTGTGTAGTAAGTTTTGTCCTCCTCTACCGCAAAATTCATCCAGAATAAAGTAGTCCAGAGTCTATTCCCAGAAAATTCAAGATATACATTTTTTTTGCCAGGTAAACATCTTTAATATACAATATTTTAATCAAAATCCTTAGAGCCATTTTTGAACAAAATCAAAAATTTCGAAAAAAGTTCCATGTAAAGGGTTGTTTGGTGTGGGGGGATTTTTCTCAAAAGCTTCGTATCGCATCCCTGGAAGATACTGAACTTAAATACACAGTTTGCTATTTTACCGACTTTTCGTTTTTTGAGTTATCGTGTTCACAGACACACACATATCTTCACACACGGACCTTTTTCTGAAAATGCTTTTTTTTTTGGATATAGGGGACCGTAAAACATATATCTCCGGCGAAATCTCGGTATGGAATTTTGTGTGCATTACAATACCTTCTCTATACATTAGTACATAGTACGTGTAGAGAAAGTAAAGTAGTAATATCAGAGAGGATAGGTAAAGACGGAAGTGCGCTAATAGGAGCCGAGGAGGATATGGAGAAGCCTTTGGAACAGCACATCCGCCAGTTTTCTGGTTTCTCAACGATATGGACACGCGCAGGGAAACACCGGAAATTGTATTCTGCCATCTCGAAACTCCACGAGAACAATGGAGTGTGCTGAAACAAATGAGTCGAGGCTGAATAAACCTCATCAGCAGTGCAAATACTGCTGCGCTGCAAAATTATCTTGTTAACAGCTCGGTAGAAAGTGGTTCCACACTGTGGCACGTGTACCAGCACCTCTACATGCTAAGGTCGCGGGTTCAATCAAGGAAGTAAAGCCGTTGGTCCCGTGTCGTAGATTTACGGAACGTAAAAGAACCTCAAGCCTGATAGAGAGGTCTTGAGCAAAATTAAGCGGTCCTTCACGCCCAATTTAGAATGGGACGCTGAGAACCACAGTAGTTAAAGAGCGCCCATAAATAACACTTCATTTCATTTTTTTCCGCTTTGTGTGGCCAGGAGTTGACAAGTTCACGTATAACAAAAGTATTTGAAAATTGAAACCTATAGCAAGGAATATTTCGAAAACGGCCAACTCCACCAAGAAATGTATAGGATATAAATTGTGTGTTTTAAGGAGATCTACGTTTTTACTTTCTCTACACGTACTATATACACAGTGTACAGAGAAGGTATTGAACTGCACTCAAAAATTCGATACTGAGATTTCACCAGAAATATATGTTTTAGGGTCCCCTGTATAAAAAAAGCATTTTCAGAAAAAAGGTCCGTGTGTCTGTGAACACGATAACTCAAAAATGAAAAGTCGGTATAATAACAAACTTGGTATTTAAGTTTAGTATCTTCCAGGGGTGCGACATGAAGATTTTGAGAAAAATTCCCCTACCCCAGCTACCCTTTACATGGAACATTTTTCGAAAATTTTGCTCAAAAATGGCTCTTACGATTTTGATTAAAATATGGTATATATATAAATATGTGATATATATATATATATATATATATATATATATATATATATCTGACAAATATTTGTATGAATTTTGCTTAATTTTGCGTAACCTGTAAACCACAATAGATAGGAAAAAACTTAGTACACAACAATTGTAGATCACGTTAAAACACACAATTTATGTCTTACACGCTTTTTTACGTAGAATCGACCATTTCTGAGATATTCCATGTTATTTATTTCAGATCTAAAATAATTAAACTTTTTTCATGCAGAAAGCTGTGAATTCCTGACCTGCATAGAAACGGACTTCATCCACAGGGCAAGCGCAGTTTTAAAGATTTAACTATTGCTTTAGCCCAGTGTATTTCCTGCCACTTACAAGGAAACAAGTAATTAAGACAATTTCTGCTAATGTTTTTCTGGAATGTCATCTGATTGTAACACATCATGCTGCTCACAAAGAGAGTTTACATTGGGCACCTCGATGAAATCTCTAATTAGCATGTTTGGGATGAAATGGGTTACCTGATGTATGATAATGAATGTAGATGTGCGTGATGGAAGGGAACACTTTCACTTGTTCATCCTCTGCAAGACGTCGGTCGATATGCAACATCTGTTGCGTGTCGGTCGGTGCGTAACAGTCAACATCCGGGGTCACGTGCTGCACAACTCTACATACCTTCGTACAAATTCACTTTTACTTTCTCTAGCCCCATATGTACAATGTACATAGGGATACAGATCGTATTGTAATGCACCCAAAAATTCAATGTCAATGTTCGAAAAAAGAATTTGTAAAAAAAGTCCGCGTGTGTGTGTGTGTGTGTCCGACTCAAAAACGAAAAGCCACTGAAATACCATATTTAGGTTTGGTATCTTCAAATGATACGAAACGAAGATTTTCAACAAAATCCCCCAACCCCAAACTACCCTTTACTTGGAACTTTTTTCGAAAATGTTGATATTCTCAAAAATGGCTGTAAGGATTTTAATTAAAATATCGTATATTAAAGATATTTCCCTGACAAATAAAATGTATGTCTTGAATTTTCTGAGAATAGCCTCTGAAGACTACTTTATTTTGGATTATTTTTACGGAAGTTTGCATAACTGCTAAACCGTAAGAGAAGGACAAAAATGTAGAACACTTTAAAACACACAATTTATGTTATATACATTTTTTCGTGGAGTTGATCGTTTTTTAGATATTGCTTGTTTTTGGTTTCAGCTTTGAACTTATACTTTTCTCATACAGGAACTTGTCAATTCCTGTCGATACAAACAAAGGAACTTCAGTCTCATAGCAACCAGCTTTTGGCTATCACTTTAACCTATAGTACTCCCTTATTTCGCTTCTAGTTACAAAGAAACAAGTAATAAGACTATTTCTGCTATTTTTTTTTTTCTATTAGCATGAAGTAAATAGAAGCTTAAGCTTTTTAACAATAATTTGTTGCAGAGATGTAGAGAAAGTAATGTGCATGGAACACATCAGATGTTTTATATTGTCAGCATCTGACAAATTCCCGTATGAGAAAAGTTTAAGTATTTTAAAACGAAAACATTACCAGGAATATCTCAAAAACGGTCAACTCTGGCCACGAAAAAACACATGTATGTGGCATAAATTGTGTGTTTTGACGAGAACTACGTTATTCATTAGTTTGTGTTTATCTACCTCTTACGATTTACCACTTATGCAAAATTTATTCAGAATAAAGATGTTTTCAGAGGTTATTCCCAGAACGTTTAAGATTTACATTTTATTACTCATGTAAATGCCTTTAATATACGATATTTTAATCGAAATTGTTAGAGCCATTTTTCAGAAAATCAAAATTTTCGAAAATATTTCCATGTAAATGGTAGTTGGTTGAGAAGGGATTTTTTTTTTAAAATCTTCGTGTCGTATCCTTGGAAGATACTGGACTTCAATACCAAGTTTGGATTTTCTGAAAAATGGTTCTAACTATTTTGATTAAAATATAGTAGATTAAAGATATTTACATCACAATCAAAATTTATATTTTGAATAACTTTCTGGCTCTAGTTCATTAAGACTCCTTTGTTCTGGATGAATTTTGCATAACTGCTAAACCGTAAGAGATACTTACCATACAAAAATGTAGAGCTCACTCAAAGTAGTGTGTTATATACATTTTTTCGTGGAGTTTATCATTTTTGAGATATTCCTTGTTATTGGTTTCAGTTTTAAAAATCTTTTCTCATGCTGGAATTTGTGAACTCCGGTCCTGCATAGAAACGGATTTCGTCCACATGGCAACCAGCTTTTAGAATATTTGACTATCGTTTTAGTCTAGTATACTTACAATGAAACAAGAAATGAAGATCGTTTATCTCGATTAGCATGAAGAATAAGTTTGTTACAGAGGGTAGAGAAAGGGAGAATTAGAGCATAAGAATGCTATGACCCAGACAGTCGGAAGGAGAATGACAATGAGATGCTTGTGCTCTCCTACACATAACGGGATGTGCGTGTCGGTCACTGACTCTGGACCTCTAGGTGCAACGGTCAATCTGCTCCCTCTCTCCTTCACATTTCACTTACGATACAAGTGGCAATAGTGTCATGCACTATTCTCAATATTTATACACATATTATAATTATAAATACATTGTTTTACCTATTTCATACTTAATGGTCTGCGATATTCAGTTGTCGCCTTGCTTAGCATCAGTGCTGACAACATGATGACTTACTCGTACAGAACGCAAACATTCTGTACGAGTGTAGCAGTTGTAATTTTGCTCTCTCCGCTGCTTGTCTGGTTCAACAGACTCCATGTTCATGGGATCCTCTTATCAGCAGTATTGCTTTACAGGCCATTGAGGACAATTAACAATAGCAAATTACATGCTGAGGTTGACCTATCGTAACATTTCACTCATGTCAAATATATTTAGTTATAAGTAACAATGAATAATGAACATTAAGTAAAGAATGGAGTACAATAATGGCGGAAACATTTGCTGCAATATAATTTATTGAAGGTGAGAAAAGTCGGACTGTGCTGGGGTCCTGTTCCCGTGTGATAGTCTGAGCTCATCCAGAGACTGGCCAGTTCCCTGGTGTATTGTTGTAACGCAAGAATTCCTAGTTCCTGGTTGTTTCTTACGTACCAAGGAGAATTTGTGGCACTTCCAATGACTTTATTTTGTAGAACCTGTAGTCGATGAATGTGTTTTGCACCCCACACAGGAGCTGCTGCTCCAAATTTGAACTAAAAATCTACTCTTATGCTTGGTTTGGAGTAGCAGTCGACTCTTCTCAGGGCGTTTCAACGGGCTTGGCGACTTCTTAGATAATAAATCACTAGCGTTTTCTTTGTACAATTGTAGTTTATTTTATAATAATTTCGTACAATTCTAATCACATTTAGTCGCCCTCCGTGGTGTAATGGTTACCATGCTAACTTCATATACCCAAGGTCGCGGGTTCAAACCCGGCGGAGGACGATGGATTTTTTCGGGCGTAAAAATCCTTAGCATGGCTTCCTTCGGAAGAGAAGTAAAGCTGTGGGTCCCGTGTCGTAGATTTACGGCACGTAAAAGAACCTCAAACCTGATAAGAGAGGCCTCTGAGCAAAATTAAGCGATCTTTCACGCCCAGTTTAGAATGGCACGCTGAGAACCAAAGCAGTTAAAGAGCGTCCATAAATAACACGCCATTTCATTTCTAATCGCTGGATGCAATTATATGCCTTGTTAAATACTGCAAATATTTGTATGCATATAATTCTAATGTACGTGTAATCTCCAAGTGGCCTTTTCCAAACTTGTGAAAAAGTCTCTTTCTTTTGATAACTGGCTTCACAACCAAGAACACCCAACACGTAACTATGATACTTAATGCTGGAAAACAAAATCGCATAGAGAAAATCAAAACACTTATACGCGACGAAAGCACAAGGAATAACAAACATTTGCACCCAGCAATTTCAACTTCGGAAAACAATTGAACATAAAATATTACAAATATGAGTAAAAATTCACAAAATGTCGGCAGATTTTGTGGTTAGGGTATAAATATTGCCTCATGACATCCGCCACTTTATGGATCAGAAAATGTGTATGTTGCAGTGGATTGTATGGAATTAATACTTCACCTATCTTAGGGATAGGAAGCAATAAAGAAGAGAAAGATGTTGATTACAGATTTTAATTGAAGCAAGAATGACACCGGGGCTCCTAGAAAAGAAAAGAATGTAATATAACACAAAGAGCTAAGAAAGGAAGAACTAAACAAAATGAAGAAGTCACTCATGAGGAAGAACAGAATAGAGCAGGTAACGTAAATGAAACACAAGGAAAATGTAGAAGGTAAATACTCGTAGAATGAAAAAGGCAATAATGATGAATCTAGAACAATTAGTTAAGTGAGTCAGCAATTTATGGCAAAATAGAATAATCAACTAACGGCAGCTATAATAAAACTGGCCAAAAAACTCTGATATATTCCTTTCACATGACCTTCTCTACATCTCTACAATAAATTATTGTTAAAAAGCTGTTTCTATTTATTTCATGCTAATCGAGAAAAAATTAGCAGAAATAGCCTTCTTGCTTGCTTCTTTTTCAAGGCTCAAACCAAAAACAAAGAGAAGAGATCAACTCCATGAAAAAAATGTATATGACATAAATTGTGTGTTCTAACGTGCTCTACATTTTTTGTGTATCTCAAACGGTTTAGCAGTTATGCAAAATTCCCTAAAATTCATCCAGGAAAGGAGTCTTCAGAGGCTATTCCCAGAAAATTCAAGATATACATTTTATTTGTCAGGTTAATATCTTACTTTTTAGAAAATCAACATTTTCGAAAAAAGTTTCATGTAAAGGGTAGTTTGGAGTGGGAAGATTTTCTTGAAAATCTTCGTGTCGCATCCTTGGAAGATTGCAAACTTAATTAACAAGTTTGGTATTTAACCGTCTTTTGGTTTTTGAGCTATGCTGTCCACACACGCGCGCACACACACACACAAACACACACACACACACACACAGACCTTTCAACTTTCTCTTAACGTACTATGTACATAGTGTATAGAGAAGGTCTTCTACCCAAAAATTCGATACCGAGATTTCACCGGAAATATATGTTTTAGGGTCCCCTGTATCCAAAAGAACATTTTCGGAAAAAATCCGTGTGTGTGTGTGTGTGTGTGTGTGTGTGTGTGTGTGTGTGTGTGTATGTGAACACGATAACTCAAAAACGAAAAGTCGGTAAAATACCAAGTTGATATTTAAGTTTAGTATGTTCCAGAGATGCGACACGAAGATTTTGAGAGAAATCCTCCTATTTCAAACTACCCTTCACATGGTACTTTTTTCGAAAATGTTGACTTTCTCAAAAGTGTTTCTAACTATTTTTATTAAATTGCCGTATACTAAAGATATGTATGTATGTATGTATGTATGTATGTATGTATGTATGTATGTATGTATGTATGTATGTATGTATGTATGTATGTATGTATGTATGTATGTATGTATGTATGTATGTATGTATGTATTTATGTATGTATTTATGTATGTATGTATGTATGTATGCAAGTATGTATGTATGTATGTATGTATGTATGTATAAATGTATGTATGCAAGTATGTTTCATGTATAATTATCTTTAATATTCTGGGAATAGCCTCTGAAGACTACTTTATTCTGGATGAATTTTACGGAATTTTGCATAACTGCTAAACCATAAGATATGGACAAAACCTTACCACAAAAAAGGTAGAACACATTAAAACACACAATTTATGTTATATACATTTTTTTCGTGGAGTTGATCGTTTATGATTTTTTGTTTGTTTTTGGTTTCAGATTTAGAAAAACTTATACTTTTCTCATACAGGAATTTGTCAACTCGTGCCCATACAAACAAAGGAACTTCAGTCACTTGGCAACCAACTTTTGACTACCACTTTAACCTATGGTACTCCCTTATTTCGCTTCTACTTATAATGAAGCAAGTAATAAGACTATTTCTGCTAATTTTTTCTCGATTAGCTTGAAATAAATAGAATCATAAGATTTTTAACCATAATTTGTAACAGAGATGTAGAGAAAGTCATGTGAATGGAATACATCAGATTTTTTTTTATTCAAAACATGTATTTCTGTATGTCATTTTTTGGGTACAATACAATGCCTTCTGTTTACATTACGCAGATAGTACGTGTAGAGAAATACATGAGATTTTACACGAGCGGTGGAGACGCCGTGGGAATGTGACACAGAAGCAGGTACCGTTACTTTTAATAAATGCTCCAGTTATGACGCCATCATTAGCATATGATGCGCTTCACAAGCGATCTGATAACGCCTTTGTTTATCCTCAACAGAAAGCGTTATCAAAATTCCCTTGACGTATGAGAAATGTGCTAGAAACGCTTGGCACTGACCTCTGTCCCGGATTTGGGTTGCATCTGGACTCCAGCCAGATCCGCTCAGCATTTCCTACTTTCTGTGTCTTTCCTTTGGGTCAGCTGATAAACGTTGTGCTCTCAATCTCGCCCCAATATTCAAAATATCTAGAAAACATTTCACCTGAGTGAAAGGCCCATGGCTTCTCAACCGTTTATTACTTTCTCTACATCTGTGCAACAAAGTGTTGTTAAAAAGCTTCTGCTTCTATATACTTGATGATAATCGAGAAACAATTAGCAGAAATAGTCTTATTACTTGCTTCCTTGTAAGAAGTAGGGGAGTACCATAGGTTACAGTGATAGTCAAAGTTGGTTGCTACGTGACTGAAGTTCCTTTGTTTGAATGGACACGAGTTGACAAATTCCTATGTGAGAAAAGTATAAGTATTTTAAAGCTGAAACCAAAAACAAAGAATATCTAAAAAACGATCAACTTTACGAAAAATATGCATATAAGATAAATTGTGTGTTTTAAAGTGCTCTGCATTTTTTGTATTTTAAGTTTTTCTCTATCTTTTACGGTTTAACAGTTATGCAAAATTCCGTAAAATTTATATAGAATAAAGTAGTCTTCAGAGGTTATTCTCAGAAAATCCAAGATATACATTTTATTTGTGAGGTAAATATATTTAATATATGATATTTTAATCAAAATATTTGAGAAAATCAAAACTTTTGAAAAAAGTTCCATGTAAAGGGTAGTTTGGTGTCGGGAGATTTTTCTCAAAATTTTCGTGTCGCATCCCTGGAAGATACTAAACTTAAATACCAAGTTTGGTATTTTACCGACTTTTCGATTTTGAGTTATCGTGTTCACAGACACACGGACACCACACAGACCTTTTTGTGAAAATCCTTTTTTTGGATACAGGGAACCCCAAAACATATATTTTCGGTGAAATCTTGGTATCAAATTTTTGGGTTGAGTGCAATACTTTCTCTATACACTATGTACATAGTATGTGTAGAGAAAGTAATAAAATATATTTATTACCCTTTATAATATATATAAATATATATATATATATATATATATATATATATTTAAGAGAGGAATATTACCATTATAATATACGGATAAATTCAATTCAAGTTGTTTCACAGAATGCCGACGTATTGGGTCACCTTTTACAGTGGTATCTTGATCAGGAAACTTCTAGTTCATGTGCACCTGATGAAAACTCATCGCCTACTATAGAGCACATGTTGCAGTTGTGAAAATATTGAAATTAGCCCAGGAACCTTCTTTTTCAAGGTATGCAGATCTTTTATGTGCAAAGAAATAACGGTTTTAGTTCCTTTCCGAAGGAAGCTATGTTACAGTTTTACGTCCTCCACCGGGTTTGAACCCGCACTTCACACTAGCATGGTAAGCAATGTACCACGGAAAAAGATGGATTTTATTGGTAACGTCAACTCAGTCTTGAGTGCCACGAGATTCTGCGAGGAGATGTGGCGGTGCGGAGGAAGGGAGGGAGAAGTATTTACCACGAATCATGTTGGACGTTACTGGCAGGCTAGCTAAATTTATACTTGAGTCGAGGCAGCTGAGGTCTGAAAATGCTGATAACAGAGAAGAGGGGGGGGCGATAAGAAGAGACAAAAACAAGTGATTATAATTGGATAGGTATAATCAGACTGAAAAATGCAATGCCATAGCCGGGATTTGAAGCACGGCCTCTAGGCGGTTGCTCTACCACTGAGCTGCCATGGCAACATGCTGGTATAGCATTGAATTTCTCAACTGACTCGCATGTAAACCACAAGGTGATCTCAAACTATCTTGAGATGACAACCCCAATGTTATAAGTACTTTAAGTCACAGTATAGCCAACTGTTATGGTTTTGTCACAGACACTGTGTGCAGGATAGGTAGAGTCACACTAAACACAGTTTCTGTGACAAAACAATTAAATTATCAAGTGGCTATAATGTTTTCCATATATTTTATATCACCCTTTTCAGTCATTGTTTTGTTGTGTGTATATATTTCTCTTAAGGGTACCCTAAACTGAAATTTCCAAATCTTACATCTTTTAAGCAACCTTTTTGAAAATGTCTTTACATACTGCTGTGATACAGTTCTCCATAGGATTTGAGTTTCATGCACATATGTTTAATCTTTTTGGGTTTAAAATCTGATGTCTTACATTCTCATGACTTTCTCTACATCTCTGCGACAAATTATTATTAAAAAGCTTTTATGCTTCTATTTACTTCACGCTAAGTGAGAAAAAATTAGCAGAAATAGAGTTATTGCTTGCTTCCTTGTAAGTAGAACCGAAATAAGGGAGTACCATAGGTTAAAGTGATAGTCAAAAGCTTGTTGCTATGTGACTGATGCTCCTTTGTTTGTATGGACTGGAGTTGACAAATTCCTGTATGAGAAAAGTATACGCTTTTCATGGCTGAAACCAAAAACAAGGAATATCTACAAAACGATCAACCCCACCAAAAAATGTATATAACATAAATTGTGTTTTAATGTGCTCTACATTTTTGTTTGCTAAGTTTTTGTCTATCTCTCACGGTTTACCAGTTACACAAAATTCCGTAAAATTCATCCAGAATAAAGTAGTCTTCAAAGGCTACTCCCAGAAAATGCAAAATATACATATTATTTGTCAGAGATATATATATATATATATATATATATATATATATATGTATATACACACATATATATATATATATTTAATATGCGATATTTTAATCAAAATCGTTAGAGCCATTTTTAAGAAAGCCAACATTTTCTAAAATTTTTCCATGTGAAGGGTAATTGGGGGTGGGGGAATTTTCTTGAAAATCTTCGTGTTGCATCCTTGGAAATGAACTTAAATACCAAGTTTGGTATTAATGGTCTTTTCATTTTTTAGCTATGCTGCCCACAGACACACACACACACACACACATACACGGACATTTGTCTAAAAATGTTTTTTTTGGATTCAGATGGACTCAAAACATGTATTTCCAGTGAAATCTCGGTATCGAATTTTTGGGTGTAATGCAATACCTTCTCTATACAGTATGTACACAGTACGTATAGAGAAAGTAAAAATAATTAAGTATTTTTACTATGCCAATTAATCAAAAACTGTGCACGATGCATAAATTACTTTTCTGGAGAACCAAAAATATTAGCACATTTGTTTCATGCTAGTAAATAAAATTGGCATATAGCATTTTCGTTACTCTTCTGGTTGCTTCAGAAAAAAATTAAACCTTTAAATATTATTATTTTACAATAATTCAAGTTTATTGTGCAATATATCAGGTAATTTTCATTTGTAACAAAAATCATATGCCAATTATTTTTATTAATATTCTTTGAGTCTGTGATGAATATTTGAAACAGATAGGGCATAAACTGCATCGTGTGGAACAATTTGAAGTTTTGAAAATGCTGAAAAATAGAAATAGGAGAAAATATGTTTTAATGTTTAACATACAATTCAACACTGTTAGTACTGTGTGTATATATTTCTCTTAAGTGTATTTGTATATTATAATAGAGTACACTGATACATCTAAACAATGTTTATTCTGTGTTGTGTATTGCAAAAGCACGTACCTGTACGATTAAATTAATGTACTTCAATAAATACACTTATTCATTGATACCAAGACAAGCTGCGTGTAAAGCCACCCTGCAAGACGAGAAGAGCTCAGAGATAGCGAACGCGCCTGCCAGAAGCACCAATAATTCCTGTTACAAAGTTTTCTCGTTTAAATTAAGAACGCTATAAAACAATGTAATGTGCCCTGGAATTAATAACAATGGACAATGCTAATGTAATTTTAACCCTACCTCTCTCCCTTTCAGAGAACAAATTGCCTCTTTTCTTTGTTTTACTATATCAAAGAGTCTTTGTGAACCCTTCTTACTCCTGACAGTTTCATCTTGGAGAAAAGAAATCCACACAAGACAGAATCCAGTCCGCCCGCCCATATTTGTAACAAATCAAGATGTTGAACACGAGGTCTATCCAGAAAGTGACAGACATTTTGTCATAACTAAACAATAACAAAGGTTATCAACACAAAACTTTATTTACAAAATTACACTACTTTACTCTATTTCTCAATGTCAAGCTATTTATTGTCACGTGGTACAGATGTTATACTCCTCCACTGCTAAACATCTGAGCCAAGATGTCACTGTCACTTTGAGGTCTTCATGGTTGGGAAATCTTTTCCATCCAAAAAGTAATGTACGGTGTCTAAAGTGAAACACCGGCTTTACTGATTTTTTTATCAACATTTGCTTTCAACTGCTCCATAACGATTGATGAACGGTCTTTATCGTATACACTGTTATGTTCTTCCTTGATTACTTGTAAACTATGTGCCATTTCCTCACTGAAGACTCGTTCATAGCATTATCACTATACACTTGTGTTATTTGCTTATAAAATTCGATTAACCGAACATTTCTGAATTTAAAAAATCGAATAAATTCTTTCGCAATAGAAAAGTATATTATACACATTGAAAAACCGGTACCACGTGACAATAAATTCCTTGATAGCAATGACGATTACGTTGAGAAATAGAGTAAGGTAGTGTAACTTTGTAAATAAAGTTTTGTGTTGATAACTTCCGTTATTATTTGCTTATGTCAAATCGTCTGTCATTTTCTGGAGTGTTATACTCCAGGGTGTGTCTGTGGTCGTGTTACACACCTTCAGGGATGATATGGGATACGATTGGATCAATTTGAGAGAGGGACATGGGCGTGCGTAAGGTAGGTGCCAGAGAATCGACCAGCTGCAAACTGAGGGGAGTGTGACGTCTCCCTCTTGCACCTGGAAGTGTTATCAAGACTGTTGCTCCCAAGCAAAGTACAGCAGTGGCGGAGTTTAAGGCTAGTGGCCGTGTACCAAAACCTATCTTACAGTTGTTCTTCTTCAAATGATTTCCGGGTCCTTGGAGCTTAGCGTTACTCGACATTCGTCTTCTCAGGATAAGGGAAAACCCCCGAAAACCCCTTATCCGGGTAACTCCCTCTAAACGAGATTTGAACCCGCGACCTTTAGAATGTGAGGCAGACACGCTACCACCACGCTACCGAGGCGGGAAAGTGAGACTTTACAAACATTTTTTTCAGGCGTATAGTAGAACACTTTTTTACTTCCTCTACACGTACGATGTACATAGTGTATAGAGAAGGTATTGTAATGCACCCAAAAATTCGATACCAAGATTTCACTGGAAATACATGTTTTGGGTCCCCCTGAATCCAAAAAAAGCATTTTTGGAAAAAGGTCCGTGTGTGTGTGTGTGTGTGTGTGGGCAGCATAGCTCAAAAACAAAAGACCGTTAAATACAAACTTGGTATTTAAGTTTGGTAGCTTCCAAGGATGCGACACGAACATTTTCAAGAAAATCCCCCCACCCCAAACTACTCTTTACATGGCACTTTTTCCGAAAATTTTGATTTCTTCAAAAATGACTCTAACGATATTGATTAAAATATCGTATTTTAAAGACATTTACCTGACAAATAAAATGTATATCTAGAATTTTCTGAGAATAGCCTCTGAAGACTACTTTATTCTGGATGAATTTTACGGAATTTTGCATACCTGCTAAACTGTATTAGATCCACAAAAACTTACCACACAAAAAATGTAGAGCACATTAAAACACACAATTTACGTTATGTACTTTTTTTCGTGGAGTTGATCGTTTTTTAGACATTCCTTGTTTTTGGTTTCAGCTTTGAAAAACTTATAGTAGCTTATTTCGCTTCTATTTACAAGGAAGCAAGTAATAAGACTATTTCTGCTAATTTTTCTTGATTATTATGAAGTAAATAGAAGCATAAGCCTTTTAACAATAATTTGTTGCAGAAATGTAGAGAAAGTCATGTGAATGGAACACATAAGATTTTTATTAGTTAATGTCTTAACTTTATTGTAAAGAATATATTGCAGTTATGAACAATTGGAAACAAACCAAAGACATGAATCATGTAGCCGGGATTCTGTCCGATTGTATACTTGAGATCTAATTAATGTTGTCTTTAATCAGAGTGTCTTGTCCGCTTTGATGGATGTGGTGGGTCGTTTAGAGGAATTTGTTCCAAGTGGCGGGTTTCTGTGGCCGTGTCAGACCGCATCAACCGGCCGGGAGGGACAGATCACGTCTCACCGCACCCCATTCATGACGCCTTCCAGCGGCCGGACGGTAGGTTGCGAACTGTTGTACCATGGAGTCTTGTGTAAGTTCTGCTGAGGACAACTCTTACTTCTGCAACTTTGAGATGTGAATTTCAGTGACACGTCTGTTGTCAGTATTCTTGAGAAGGTGAAGAAGCCAAACATCCATATAGGTCTGATCAGTGAAGAGTGTTTGAGAGAAGAATGGAAAAGTACCTGTAGCTTCGAACCTCCCCAAAAAGGTCGCTACTTGGGTTGATACCGTGGCCCGGTATTGCAATATTTGTTTTCTATATCAATAACTTGAGTAAAGACGATCATTTATCTCGAGTGTCATGAAGTAGATAAACACTAATTTGTTACAGAGATGTAGAGAAAGTTATGTGAAAACTAGCTACACATTTCCCTGACCTTTTACCTGCAGATGGACTGTCCAGAAGCTTGTACACGCAGCTTACCTTGAGTGGAGTTGCTTACCACCCGCGGCGACATTAACGAGTGAGTACCTTGAATCGGACTGACCTTGGTTCTCGACCGGTACACACCAGCCCAGTTTCGAGGTTACTCTGCTTTACAATGCATCCTGCTGCAGTCCGTCACTCTCAAGGTCACGCCTTCAAAACTTCATCAGGTATCCCAACATTGTCGTGTAGATAACTGTGACCTTTGGACAGTACCAGCAGCGGCTCCTCGAGTGTTTTCACAGTTGGATAGCCGGAATAGTGGTGATACCACTACAACAACAACATCGACGATCATGATAAAGTTGTCTTACGAAAGAAAGGGTACTTTTGAGGAGGTTTTTTGCGTAAATCACTAAGTACAGTGTTTTAAGAGAAGAATGAAGTAATACAGAGCTTATAATAAATAAGTAACCATCCTTGGACTTGACAGTTTGGGTGGTTTCGCGTAAAGTTGGCGCAGTCCGTGGTCTAATGATTACCATGCTAATTTCATATACCCAAGGTTGCAGGTTCAAATCCGGCGAAGGACCATAGATTTTTTTTCCGGGCGTAAAAATCCTTAGCATGGCTTCCTTCGGAAGGGAAGTAAAGCCGTTGGTCTCGTGTCGTAGATTTACGGCACGTAAAGGAACCTCAAGCCTGATAGAAAGGCCTCTAAACAAAATTAAGTGGTCTTTCTCGCCCAGTATAGAATGGGACGCTGAGAACCACAGCAGTTAAAGAACCTCAAGTGTGATAAAGAGGTCTCTGAACAAAATTAAGTGGTCTTTCACGCCCAGTATAGAATGGGACGCTGAGAACCACATCAGTTAAAGAACCTCAAGTCTGATAGAGAGGCTTCTGAACAAAATGAAGTGGTCTTTCACACCCAGTATAGAATGGGACGCTGAGAACCACAGCAGTTAAAGAACCTCAAGTGTGATAAAGAGGTCTCTGAACAAAATTAAGTGGTCTTTCACGCCCAGTATAGAATGGGACGCTGAGAACCACAGCAGTTAAAGAACCTCAAGTCTGATAGAGAGGCTTCTGAACAAAATTAAGTGGTCTTTCACGCCCAGTATAGAATGGGACGCTGAGAACCACAGCAGTTAAAGAACCTCAAGTCTGATAGAGAGGCTTCTGAACAAAATGAAGTGGTCTTTCACACCCAGTATAGAATGGGACGCTGAGAACCACAGCAGTTAAAGAACCTCAAGGCTGATAGAGAGGCTTCTGAACAAAATGAAGTGGTCTTTCACACCCAGTATAGAATGGGACGCTGAGAACCACAGCAGTTAAAGAACCTCAAGTCTGATAAAGAGGCCTCTGAACAAAATGAAGTGGTCTTTCACACCCAGTATAGAATGGGACGCTGAGAACCACAGCAGTTAAAGAACCTCAAGTCTGATAGAGAGGCTTCTGAACAAAATGAAGTGGTCTTTCACACCCAGTATAGAATGGGACGCTGAGAACCACAGCAGTTAAAGAACCTCAAGTCTGATAGAGAGGTCTCTGAGCAAAATTAAGTGATCTTTCACGCCCAGTCTAGAATGGGACGCTGAGAACCACAGCAGGTAAAGAACGTCCATAAATAACACGTCATTTTTTATTTAAGCGACCTTAGCAGCGTTGCCAGAGTAACTAGCAAAGAACAACAGCAGCTGATTATAAATGTCTCTTATCGTGTGTAACGACGTATATAAACAATGTACATAATAAATGAATGTCGAAGAATAATGAAACGAATTCGCTATTGTTGATGTTAACTGAAAAGCATACTGTAACACATGTAGCATACGTACGTATTTACGACAATATAGAACAGATTAATGCAAACTAGCTCGTTACAATGAGAGAAAGGTATAACAAAGTGATTTTCACCAGTTTAGAATTATAACGACTCAATTCTCCAAGCCTCCGTCGTCATTCTCGGAAGCATTATCGTCATTATCGTCACCAAGACATATCATCAGTGGTTCACATTCACTGATGATTCCGTCTAATTGCTGTGCTTTTCCTATTACTTTATGAACACGATTCACTTTCTTCTTCCATGTAGCCGCCACATCTTCCCACAAAAGTCTATCCACCTCTATAATTGTGAAAGTCTTGTTATGTTCCCTCACGTACAAACACCAAAACACCGTAAGAAATAGACCAATACTCACTACACAAAAAGTGTTGATGTGGATAAAAAAATATAATTTATACAGTATACATTTTTGGTGTAGTGTAGACCGTTTCCGAGATATTCCTTATTATTGGTTTCAAATTTTAACTGCGCAACTTTTCTCAAATAGGACCGCCTTTCCTTTCATTTCTCTCATGTCTTTCTGCTGACAATGTAAAGAGGGCCGAATTTCAATTGTTCATATAACGAGCTTTTAGAAGCTTTGACTATCTCTTTAGCCTGGTGTACTCCCTTATTTCCTTTCTGCTTAGAAGGAAACGAGTAATAAAAGAAGTTTTGATAATGTTTATCTCGATTAGCATGATGTAGATAAAAGAGTAATGTTTTGTAATAACAGTTTGTAAAAGAGGTAGAGAAAGTCATGTGAATGGAACACATAAGATTTTTATTAAAACAATAAATTTAGACAGTTAAAATGTTTTAAATAACCATGCACATTAGAATTTTGTTACATGGCAAACATATGAGTATCAATGTATATAATAACTGGCAGCACTAATATTTCTGCCATCTAGCGACCTTGACTTCTGCCTCGGCGAGCTACCGTCTAGTAACATTGAAACAAAAGTTTACCAAAAATACGGAAATAGTTTGGCCATCGTGCACGGCTTCAAGTGGGCACGATGCGTAGGTATACGACCCATAAGGTAATTCTGTCGCACAGTCGCGCATGCGCAAAAACTACTTATAAGTTGCACAAGTCAATGTGCTACCGAAATTATTAAGGTTATGTATGACTGAAATTTCATGAAAAATCAAAAACGACACTGTTTTATTTTAATTGCATAAAATGATTTACACATTGCTGAATATAAAAAATGTGATGTGTTCCATTCACATGACCCTCTCTACATCACTGTAACAAACTGTTGTTCTCCTATCTAGTTAATGATAATTGAAGTAAACATTAGCAGGCAGTTTCTTGGTTACTGTCTTCCTTGGTTGTAGAAGGCTAAAACGATAGTCAAATCTTTTAAAAGCTGGTTGCCATGTGGCTGTGCAGAGCCAGGAGTTTACAACTTTCCGCGGGAGAAAACTTTAAACCTGAAACATATAATATCCACGAAAAACATATATGATATAAATTGTGTGTTTTAACGTGATCTACATTTCTTGTGTAGTAATTTTCTATCTCTTACGGTTTACGAGTTACGCAAAATTCAGCAAAATTGATTCAGTATAAAGAGGTCTTTAGAGGTATTCCCAGAAAATTCGAGGTACATATTTTATTTACCATATAAATATTTTTGGTGTACAGGATTTTAATAAAAATCGTTAGAGCCATTTTTGAGAAAATCAAGGTTTTCGAAATTGTTTCCATGTTTGGGGTGGAGGGATTTTTCTCAAAATATTCGTGTCGCATCCCTGGAAGATACCAAACTTAAATACCAAGTTTGATATTTTACCAACCTTCGTTTTTGAGTTATCGTGTTCACAGACACACGAACACACACGGACCTTTTTCCAATTTTTTTTTTGGATACAGTGGACCCACAACTGTATTTCCGGTGAAATCTCGGTATTGAATTTTTGGGTGGATTACAATACCTTCTCTATAAACTATGTACATAGTACGTGTAGAGAAAGTAAAAATATATAATCCACCCTCTAGACGCCTTAACTGGAGCGACAGCAAAGCATTAGAGGTGAAACTGTACTGGTAAAAATAATTTGTGAAGATAAATAAGAGAATGGTATATATGTGACAGTTAGTCTGAAGGTTGTGCTGCTAATAGACACCACATGAAATAGTTGCTGCAGCTGAGTGGTAGAGAAAGGTCACGTGCTCAAACATTCATACCACTTCTGTGTTAGAATGTGCTTTTCAACAGCAACAAAGGCGTACATAATTTAAAATGCATTTGCTCGTGATGTTCAGGTTGCTATGGGCAACATCTTCGTGTGTTAGACAGATCAGGAGCGGCTGGTGCGGTGCGTTTCTTAAGGTATCTTCGGTGTGCTAAACACATCAGGAGCGGCTGGTGTGGTGCGTTTCTTAAGGTATCTTCGGTGTGCTAAACACATCAGGAGCGGCTGGTGCGGTGCGTTTCTTAAGGTATCTTCGGTGTGCTAAACACATCAGGAGCGGCTGGTGTGGTGCGTTTCTTAGGGTATATTCGGTGTGCTGAACACATCAGGAGCGGCTGGTGTGGTGCGTTTCTTAAGGTATATTCGGTGTGCTGAACACATCAGGAGCGGCTGGTGTGGTGCGTTTCTTAAGGTATATTCGGTGTGCTAAACACATCAGGAGGGTCTGGTGCGATGCATTTCTTAAGGTATGATCGGTGTGCTGAACACTTCAGGAGCGGCTGGTGTGGTGCGTTTCTTAAGGTATATTCGCTGTGCTAAACACATCAGGAGCGGCTGGTGTGGTGCGTTTCTTAAGGTATATTCCGTGTGCTAAACACATCAGGAGCGGCTGGTGCGGTGCGTTTCTTAAGGTATCTTCGGTGTGCTAAACACATCAGGAGCGGCTGGTGCGGTGCGTTTCTTAAGGTATCTTCGGTGTGCTGAACACATCAGGAGCGGCTGGTGCGGTGCGTTTCTTAAGGTATCTTCGGTGTGCTGAACACATCAGGAGCGGCTGGTGTGGTGCGTTTCTTGAGGTATATTCGGTGTGCTAAACACATCAGGAGGGTCTGTTGCGATGCATTTCTTAAGGTATCATCGGTGTGCTGAACACTTCAGGAGCGGCTGGTGTGGTGCGTTTCTTAAGGTATATTCGCTGTGCTAAACACATCAGAAGCGGCTGGTGTGGTGCGTTTCTTAAGGTATATTCGGTGTGCTAAACACATCAGGAGCGGCTGGTGCGGTGCGTTTCTTAAGGTATCTTCGGTGTGCTAAACACATCAGGAGCGGCTGGTGCGGTGCGTTTCTTAAGGTATCTTCGGTGTGCTGAACACATCAGGAGCGGCTGGTGCGGTGCGTTTCTTAAGGTATCTTCGGTGTGCTAAACACATCAGGAGCGGCTGGTGCGATGCATTTCTTAAGGTATCCTCGCGGTGATAAACAAGCCAGTAGCAACTAGTGCTGGGTGCTTATTAAGGTAGACTCGCTGTGATAAACTACTAGCGGCTAGTGCGGTGCGTTTCTTAAGGTATCTTCGGTGTGCTAAACACATCAGGAGCGACTTGTGTGGTGCGTTTCCTAAGGTGTCTCCGGTGTGCTAAATAGATCAGGAGCGGCTGGTGCGGTGCGTTTCTTAAGGTATCTTCGGTGTGCTGAACACACCAGGAGCGGCTGGTGCGGTGCTTTCCCTAGGGTATCCTTACTGTGATACACAAGCCAGTAGCAAATAGTCCGGGGCGCTTCTTAAGGTAGACTCGCCGTGACAAACTAGTAGCGGCTAGTGCGGTGCATTTCTTAAGGTATCTTCGGTGCGCTAAACACATCAGGAGCAGCTGGTGCGGTGCGTTTCCTAAGGTATCCTCGCTGTGATAAGTCAGTAGCAACTAGTGCTGAGCGCTTCTTAAGGTATCTTCGCGGTGATAAACAAGTAAGTAGCAACTAGTGCTGGGCGCTTCTTAAAGTAGACTTGCTGTGATAAACTAGTGGTGGCTGGTGCAGTGCGTTTCTTAAGGTATCTTCGGTGCGCTAAACACATCAGGAGCGGCTGGTGCAGTGCGTTTCCTAAGGTATCCTCGCTGTGATAAGTCAGTAGCAACTAGTGCTGGGCGCTTCTTAAGGTATCCTCGCTGTGATAAGTCAGTAGCAACTAGTGTAGGGTGCTTCTTAAGGTAGACGTGCTGTGATAAGTCAGTAGCAACTAGTGTGGGGCGCTTCTTAAGGTATCCTCGCTGTGATAAGTCAGTAGCAACTAGTGTGGGGCGCTTCTTAAGGTATCCTCGCTGTGATAAGTCAGTAGCAACTAGTGTGGGGCGCTTCTTAAGGTAGACTTGCTGTGATAAGTCAGTAGCAACTAGTGTGGGGCGCTTCTTAAGGTATCCTCGCTGTGATAAGTCAGTAGCAACTAGTGTGGGGCGCTTTTTAAGGTAGACTTGCTGTGATAAGTCAGTAGCAACTAGTGTGGGATGCTTCTTAAGGTAGACTTGCTGTGATAAACTAGTGGTGGCTGGTGCAGTGCGTTTCTTAAGGTATCTTCGGTGCGCTAAACACATCAGGAGCGGCTGGTGCAGTGCGTTTCCTAAGGTATCCTCGCTGTGATAAGTCAGTAGCAACTAGTGTGGGGCGCTTCTTAAGGTAGACTTGCTGTGATAAACTAGTGGTGGCTGGTGCAGTGCGTTTCTTAAGGTATCTTCGCCGTGATAAACAAGCCAGTGGCGGCTGGAACGGTGCATTTTTTTTAGGTATCCGCTGTGATAAACACATCAGTAGCGGCTGGTGCGGTGCGTTTCTTAAGGTATCCTCGCTGTGATAAGTCAGTAGCAACTAGTTTGGGGCGCTTCTTAAGGTAGACTTGCTGTGATAAACTAGTGGTGGCTGGTGCAGTGCGTTTCTTAAGGTATCTTCGGTGCGCTAAACACATCAGGAGCGGCTGGTGCAGTGCGTTTCCTAAGGTATCCTCGCTGTGATAAGTCAGTAGCAACTAGTGTGGGGCGCTTCTTAAGGTAGACTCGCCGTGACAAACTAGTGGTGGCTGGTGCAGTGCGTTTCTTAAGGTATCTTTGATGCGCTAAACACATCAGGAGCGGCTGGTGCGGTGCGTTTCTTAAGGTAGACTTGCTGTGATAAACTAGTGGTGGCTGGTGCGGTGCGCTTCTTAAGGTATCCTCGCTGTGATAAGTCAGTAGCAAATAGTGTGGGGCGCTTCTTAAGGTAGACTCGCCATGACAAACTAGTAGCGGCTAGTGCGGTGCGTTTCTTAAGGTATCTTCGGTGCGCTAAACACATCAGGAGCGGCTGGTGCGGTGCGTTTCTTAAGGTAGACTTGCTGTGATAAACTAGTAGTGGCTGGTGCGGTGCGTTTCTTAAGGTATCCTCACTGTGATAAGTAAGGAGCAAAGTGTGGGGCGCTTCTTAAGGTAGACTCGCCATGACAAACTAGTAGCGGCTAGTGCGGTGCGTTTCTTAAGGTATCTTCGGTGCGCTAAACACATCAGGAGCGGCTGGTGCGGTGCGTTTCTTAAGGTATCCTCGCTGTGATAAGTCAGTAGCAAATAGTGTGGGGAGCTTCTAAAGGTAGACTCGCCGTGACAAACTAGTGGTGGCTGGTGCAGTGCGTTTCTTAAGGTATCTTCGCCGTGATAAACAAGCCAGTGGCGGCTGGAACGGTGCATTTTTTTTAGGTATCCGCTGTGATAAACAAATCACTAGCGGCTGATGCGGTGGGTTTTTTAAGGTGTCTTCACTGTGATAAACACATCAGTGGCGGCTGGTATGGTGCGTTTCTTAACGTGTCTTCACTGTGATAAACACATCAGTAGCGGCTGGTGCGGTGAGTTTCTTAACGTGTCTTCACTGTGATAAACACATCAGTAGCGGCTGGTGCGGTGAGTTTCTTAACGTGTCTTCACTGTGATAAACACATCAGTAGCGGCTGGTATGGTGCGTTTCTTAACGTGTCTTCACTGTGATAAACACATCAGTAGCGGCTGGTATGGTGCGTTTCTTAACGTGTCTTCACTGTGATAAACACATCAGTAGCGGCTGGTATGGTGCGTTTCTTAACGTGTCTTCACTGTGATAAACACATCAGTAGCGGCTGGTATGGTGCGTTTCTTAACGTGTCTTCACTGTGATAAACACATCAGTAGCGGCTGGTATAGTGCGTTTCTTAACGTGTCTTCACTGTGATAAACATATCAGTAGCGGCTGCTATGGTGCGTTTCTTAACGTGTCTTCACTGTGATAAACACATCAGTAGCGGCTGGTATGGTGCGTTTCTTAACGTGTCTTCACTGTGATAAACACATCAGTAGCGGCTGGTATGGTGCGTTTCTTAACGTGTCTTCACTGTGATAAACACATCAGTAGCGGCTGGTATGGTGCGTTTCTTAACGTGTCTTCACTGTGATAAACACATCAGTAGCGGCTGGTATGGTGCGTTTATTAACGTGTCTTCACTGTGATAAACACATCAGTAGCGGCTGGTATGGTGCGTTTCTTAACGTGTCTTCGATGAGATAAACACATCAGTAGCGGCTGGTATGGTGCGTTTCTTAACGTGTCTTCACTGTGATAAACACATCAGTATCGGCTGGTATGGTGCGTTTCTTAACGTGTCTTCGATGAGATAAACACATCAGGAGCGGCTGGTATGGTGCGTTTCTTAACGTGTCTTCACTGTGATAAACACATCAGTAGCGGCTGGTATGGTGCGTTTCTTAACGTGTCTTCACTGTGATAAACATATCAGTAGCGGCTGGTGCGGTGAGTTTCTTAACGTGTCTTCACTGTGATAAACACATCAGTAGCGGCTGGTGCGGTGAGTTTCTTAACGTGTCTTCACTGTGATAAACACATCAGTAGCGGCTGGTATGGTGCGTTTCTTAACGTGTCTTCACTGTGATAAACACATCAGTAGCGGCTGGTGCGGTGAGTTTCTTAACGTGTCTTCACTGTGATAAACACATCAGTAGCGGCTGGTATGGTGCGTTTCTTAACGTGTCTTCACTGTGATAAACACATCAGTACCGGCTGGTATGGTGCGTTTTTTAAGGTGTCTTCACTGTGATAAACACATCAGTAGCGGCTGGTATGGTACGTTTCTTAACGTGTCTTCACTGTGATAAACACATCAGTAGCGGCTGGTATGGTGCGTTTCTTAACGTGTCTTCACTGTGATAAACACATCAGTAGCGGCTGGTATGGTGCGTTTCTTAACGTGTCTTCACTGTGATAAACACATCAGTAGCAGCTGGTATGGTGCGTTTCTTAACGTGTCTTCGATGAGATAAACACATCAGTAGCGGCTGGTATGGTGCGTTTCTTAACGTGTCTTCACTGTGATAAACACATCAGTAGCGGCTGGTATGGTGCGTTTCTTAACGTGTCTTCGATGAGATAAACACATCAGGAGCGGCTGGTATGGTGCGTTTCTTAACGTGTCTTCACTGTGATAAACACATCAGTAGCGGCTGGTATGGTGCGTTTCTTAACGTGTCTTCACTGTGACAAACACATCAGTAGCGGCTGGTATGGTGCGTTTCTTAACGTGTCTTCACTGTGATAAACACATCAGTAGCGGCTGGTATGGTGCGTTTCTTAACGTGTCTTCACTGTGATAAACACATCAGTAGCGGCTGGTGCGGTGAGTTTCTTAACGTGTCTTCACTGTGATAAACACATCAGTAGCGGCTGGTATGGTGCGTTTCTTAACGTGTCTTCACTGTGATAAACACATCAGTAGCGGCTGGTATGGTGCGTTTGTTAACGTGTCTTCGATGAGATAAACACATCAGTAGCGGCTGGTATGGTGCGTTTCTTAACGTGTCTTCACTGTGATAAACCTATCAGTAGCGGCTGGTATGGTGCGTTTCTTAACGTGTCTTCGATGAGATAAAACACATCAGGAGCGGCTGGTATGGTGCGTTTCTTAACGTGTCTTCACTGTGATAAACACATCAGTAGCGGCTGGTATGGTGCGTTTCTTAACGTGTCTTCACTGTGATAAACACATCAGTAGCGGCTGGTATGGTGCGTTTCTTAACGTGTCTTCACTGTGATAAACACATCAGTAGCGGCTGGTATGGTGCGTTTCTTAACGTGTCTTCACTGTGATAAACACATCAGTAGCGGCTGGTGCGGTGAGTTTCTTAACCTGTCTTCACTGTGATAAACACATCAGTAGCGGCTGGTATGGTGCGTTTCTTAACGTGTCTTCACTGTGATAAACACATCAGTAGCGGCTGGTATGGTGCGTTTCTTAACGTGTCTTCACTGTGATAAGCACATCAGTAGCGGCTGGTATGGTGCGTTTCTTAACGTGTCTTCACTGTGATAAACACATCAGTAGCGGCTGGTATGGTGCGTTTCTTAACGTGTCTTCACTGTGATAAACACATCAGTAGCGGCTGTTATGGTGCGTTTCTTAACGTGTCTTCACTGTGATAAACACATCAGTAGCGGCTGGTGCGGTGAGTTTCTTAACGTGTCTTCACTGTGATAAACACATCAGTAGCGGCTGTTATGGTGCGTTTCTTAACGTGTCTTCACTGTGATAAACACATCAGTAGCGGCTGGTGCGGTGAGTTTCTTAACGTGTCTTCACTGTGATAAACACATCAGTAGCGGCTGGTATGGTGCGTTTCTTAACGTGTCTTCACTGTGATAAACACATCAGTACCGGCTGGTATGGTGCGTTTTTTAAGGTGTCTTCACTGTGATAAACACATCAGTAGCGGCTGGTATGGTACGTTTCTTAACGTGTCTTCACTGTGATAAACACATCAGTAGCGGCTGGTATGGTGCGTTTCTTAACGTGTCTTCACTGTGATAAACACATCAGTAGCGGCTGGTATGGTGCGTTTCTTAACGTGTCTTCACTGTGATAAACACATCAGTAGCGGCTGGTATGGTGCGTTTCTTAACGTGTCTTCACTGTGATAAACACATCAATAGCGGCTGGTGCGGTGCGTTTCTTAACGTGTCTTCACTGTGATAAACACATCAGTAGCGGCTGGTATGGTGCGTTTCTTAACGTGTCTTCACTATGATAAACACATCAGTAGCGGCTGGTATGGTGCGTTTCTTAACGTGTCTTCACTGTGATAAACACATCAGTAGCGGCTGGTATGGTGCGTTTCTTCACGTGTCTTCACTGTGATAAACACATCAGTAGCGGCTGGTATGGTGCGTTTCTTAACGTGTCTTCACTGTGATAAACACATCAGTAGCGGCTGGTATGGTGCGTTTCTTAACGTGTCTTCACTGTGATAAACTCATCAGTAGCGGCTGGTATGGTGCGTTTCTTAACGTGTCTTCACTGTGATAAACACATCAGTAGCGGCTGGTATGGTGCGTTTCTTAACGTGTCTTCACTGTGATAAACACATCAGTAGCAGCTGGTATGGTGCGTTTCTTAACGTGTCTTCGATGAGATAAACACATCAGTAGCGGCTGGTATGGTGCGTTTCTTAACGTGTCTTCACTGTGATAAACACATCAGTAGCGGCTGGTATGGTGCGTTTCTTAACGTGTCTTCGATGAGATAAACACATCAGGAGCGGCTGGTATGGTGCGTTTCTTAACGTGTCTTCACTGTGATAAACACATCAGTAGCGGCTGGTATGGTGCGTTTCTTAACGTGTCTTCACTGTGATAAACACATCAGTAGCGGCTGGTATGGTGCGTTTCTTAACGTGTCTTCACTGTGATAAACACATCAGTAGCGGCTGGTATGGTGCGTTTCTTAACGTGTCTTCACTGTGATAAACACATCAGTAGCGGCTGGTGCGGTGAGTTTCTTAACGTGTCTTCACTGTGATAAACACATCAGTAGCGGCTGGTATGGTGCGTTTCTTAACGTGTCTTCACTGTGATAAACACATCAGTAGCGGCTGGTATGGTGCGTTTCTTATCGTGTCTTCACTGTGATTAACACATCAGTAGCGGCTGGTATGGTGCGTTTCTTAACGTGTCTTCACTGTGATAAACACATCAGTAGCGGCTGTTATGGTGCGTTTGTTAACGTGTCTTCACTGTGATAAACACATCAGTAGCGGCTGGTGCGGTGAGTTTCTTAACGTGTCTTCACTGTGATAAACACATCAGTAGCGGCTGGTATGGTGCGTTTCTTAACGTGTCTTCACTGTGATAAACACATCAGTACCGGCTGATATTGTGCGTTTTTTAAGGTGTCTTCACTGTGATAAACACATCAGTAGCGGCTGGTATGGTACGTTTCTTAACGTGTCTTCACTGTGATAAACATATCAGTAGCGGCTGGTATGGTGCGTTTCTTAACGTGTCTTCACTGTGATAAACACATCAATAGCGGCTGGTGCGGTGCGTTTCTTAACGTGTCTTCACTGTGATAAACACATCAGTAGCGGCTGGTATGGTGCGTTTCTTAACGTGTCTTCACTATGATAAACACATCAGTAGCGGCTGGTATGGTGCGTTTCTTAACGTGTCTTCACTGTGATAAACACATCAGTAGCGGCTGGTATGGTGCGTTTCTTAACGTGTCTTCACTGTGATAAACACATCAGTAGCGGCTGGTATGGTGCGTTTCTTAACGTGTCTTCACTGTGATAAACACATCAGTAGCGGCTGGTATGGTGCGTTTCTTAACGTGTCTTCACTGTGATAAACACATCAGTAGCGGCTGGTATGGTGCGTTTCTTAACGTGTCTTCACTGTGATAAATACATCAGTAGCGGCTGGTATGGTGCGTTTCTTAACGTGTCTTCACTGTGATAAACACATCAGTAGCAGCTGGTATGGTGCGTTTCTTAACGTGTCTTCGATGAGATAAACTCATCAGTAGCGGCTGGTATGGTGCGTTTCTTAACGTGTCTTCACTGTGATAAACACATCAGTAGCGGCTGGTATGGTGCGTTTCTTAACGTGTCATCGATGAGATAAACACATCAGGAGCGGCTGGTATGGTGCGTTTCTTAACGTGTCTTCACTGTGATAAACACATCAGTAGCGGCTGGTATGGTGCGTTTCTTAACGTGTCTTCACTGTGATAAACACATCAGTAGCGGCTGGTATGGTGCGTTTCTTAACGTGTCTTCACTGTGATAAACACATCAGTAGCGGCTGGTATGGTGCGTTTCTTAACGTGTCTTCACTGTGATAAACACATCAGTAGCGGCTGGTGCGGTGAGTTTCTTAAGGTATCTTCGGTGTGCTGAACACATCAGTAGCGGCTGGTGTGGTGCGTTTCTTGAGGTATATTCGGTGTGCTAAACACATCAGGAGGGTCTGTTGCGATGCATTTCTTAAGGTATCATCGGTGTGCTGAACACTTCAGGAGCGGCTGGTGTGGTGCGTTTCTTAAGGTATATTCGCTGTGCTATACACATCAGAAGCGGCTGGTGTGGTGCGTTTCTTAAGGTATATTCGGTGTGCTAAACACATCAGGAGCGGCTGGTGCGGTGCGTTTCTTAAGGTATCTTCGGTGTGCTAAACACATCAGGAGCGGCTGGTGCGGTGCGTTTCTTAAGGTATCTTCGGTGTGCTGAACACATCAGGAGCGGCTGGTGCGTTGCGTTTCTTAAGGTATCTTCGGTGTGCTAAACACATCAGGAGCGGCTGGTGCGATGCATTTCTTAAGGTATCCTCGCTGTGATAAACTACTAGCGGCTAGTGCGGTGCGTTTCTTAAGGTATCTTCGGTGTGCTAAACACATCAGGAGCGACTTGTGTGGTGCGTTTCCTAAGGTGTCTTCGGTGTGCTAAATAGATCATGAGCGGCTGGTGCGGTGCGTTTCTTAAGGTATCTTCGGTGTGCTAAACACCACATCAGGAGCGGCTGGAGCGGTGCGTTACCTAAGGTATCCTCGGTGTGCTGAACACACCAGGAGCGGCTGGTGCGGTGATTTCCCTAGGGTATCCTTACTGTGATACACAAGCCAGTAGCAAATAGTCCGGGGCGCTTCTTAAGGTAGACTCGCCGTGACAAACTAGTAGCGGCTAGTGCGGTGCATTTCTTAAGGTATCTTCGGTGCGCTAAACACATCAGGAGCAGCTGGTGCGGTGCGTTTCCTAAGGTATCCTCGCTGTGATAAGTCAGTAGCAACTAGTGCTGAGCGCTTCTTAAGGTATCTTCGCGGTGATAAACAAGTAAGTAGCAACTAGTGCTGGGCGCTTCTTAAGGTAGACTTGCTGTGATAAACTAGTGGTGGCTGGTGCAGTGCGTTTCTTAAGGTATCTTCGGTGCGCTAAACACATCAGGAGCGGCTGGTGCAGTGCGTTTCCTAAGGTATCCTCGCTGTGATAAGTCAGTAGCAACTAGTGCTGGGCGCTTCTTAAGGTATCCTCGCTGTGATAAGTCATTAGCAACTAGTGTGGGGCGCTTCTTAAGGTAGACGTGCTGTGATAAGTCAGTAGCAACTAGTGTGGGGCGCTTCTTAAGGTATCCTCGCTGTGATAAGTCAGTAGCAACTAGTGTGGGGCGTTTCTTAAGGTATCCTCGCTGTGATAAGTCAGTAGCAACTAGTGTGGGGCGCTTCTTAAGGTAGACTTGCTGTGATAAGTCAGTAGCAACTAGTGTGGGGCGCTTCTTAAGGTATCCTCGCTGTGATAAGTCAGTAGCAACTAGTGTGGGGCGCTTTTTAAGGTAGACTTGCTGTGATAAGTCAGTAGCAACTAGTGTGGGATGCTTCTTAAGGTAGACTTGCTGTGATAAACTAGTGGTGGCTGGTGCAGTGCGTTTCTTAAGGTATCTTCGGTGCGCTAAACACATCAGGAGCGGCTGGTGCAGTGCGTTTCCTAAGGTATCCTCGCTGTGATAAGTCAGTAGCAACTAGTGTGGGGCGCTTCTTAAGGTAGACTTGCTGTGATAAACTAGTGGTGGCTGGTGCAGTGCGTTTCTTAAGGTATCTTCGCCGTGATAAACAAGCCAGTGGCGGCTGGAACGGTGCATTTTTTTTAGGTATCCGCTGTGATAAACACATCAGTAGCGGCTGGTGCGGTGCGTTTCTTAAGGTATCCTCGCTGTGATAAGTCAGTAGCAACTAGTTTGGGGCGCTTCTTAAGGTAGACTTGCTGTGATAAACTAGTGGTGGCTGGTGCAGTGCGTTTCTTAAGGTATCTTCGGTGCGCTAAACGCATCAGGAGCGGCTGGTGCAGTGCGTTTCCTAAGGTATCCTCGCTGTGATAAGTCAGTAGCAACTAGTGTGGGGCGCTTCTTAAGGTAGACTCGCCGTGACAAACTAGTGGTGGCTGGTGCAGTGCGTTTCTTAAGGTATCTTTGATGCGCTAAACACATCAGGAGCGGCTGGTGCGGTGCGTTTCTTAAGGTAGACTTGCTGTGATAAACTAGTGGTGGCTGGTGCGGTGCGTTTCTTAAGGTATCCTCGCTGTGATAAGTCAGTAGCAAATAGTGTGGGGCGCTTCTTAAGGTAGACTCGCCAACACAAACTAGTAGCGGCTAGTGCGGTGCGTTTCTTAAGGTATCTTCGGTGCGCTAAACACATCAGGAGCGGCTGGTGCGGTGCGTTTCTTAAGGTAGACTTGCTGTGATAAACTAGTAGTGGCTGGTGCGGTGCGTTTCTTAAGGTATCCTCACTGTGATAAGTAAGGAGCAAATAGTGTGGGGCGCTTCTTAAGGTAGACTCGCCATGACAAACTAGTAGCGGCTAGTGCGGTGCGTTTCTTAAGGTATCTTCGGTGCGCTAAACACATCAGGAGCGGCTGGTGCGGTGCGTTTCTTAAGGTATCCTCGCTGTGATAAGTCAGTAGCAAATAGTGTGGGGCGCTTGTTAAGGTAGACTCGCCGTGACAAACTAGTGGTGGCTGGTGCAGTGCGTTTCTTAAGGTATCTTCGCCGTGATAAACAAGCCAGTGGCGGCTGGAACGGTGCATTTTTTTTTAGGTATCCGCTGTGATAAACAAATCACTAGCGGCTGATGCGGTGGGTTTTTTAAGGTGTCTTCACTGTGATAAACACATCAGTAGCGGCTGGTATGGTGCGTTTCTTAACGTGTCTTCACTGTGATAAACACATCAGTAGCGGCTGGTGCGGTGAGTTTCTTAACGTGTCTTCACTTTGATAAACACATCAGTAGCGGCTGGTGCGGTGAGTTTCTTAACGTGTCTTCACTGTGATAAACACATCAGTAGCGGCTGGTATGGTGCGTTTCTTAACGTGTCTTCACTGTGATAAACACATCAGTAGCGGCTGGTATGGTGCGTTTCTTAACGTGTCTTCACTGTGATAAACACATCAGTAGCGGCTGGTATGGTGCGTTTCTTATCGTGTCTTCACTGTGATAAACACATCAGTAGCGGCTGGTATGGTGCGTTTCTTAACGTGTCTTCACTGTGATAAACCTATCAGTAGCGGCTGGTATGGTGCGTTTCTTAACGTGTCTTCACTGTGATAAACACATCAGTGCCGGCTGGTACGGTGCGTTTTTTAAGGTGTCTTCACTGTGATAAACACATCAGTAGCGGCTGGTATGGTACGTTTCTTAACGTGTCTTCACTGTGATAAACACATCAGTAGCGGCTGGTATGGTGCGTTTCTTAACGTGTCTTCACTGTGATAAACACATCAGTAGCGGCTGGTATGGTGCGTTTCTTAACGTGTCTTCACTGTGATAAACACATCAGTAGCAGCTGGTATGGTGCGTTTCTTAACGTGTCTTCGATGAGATAAACACATCAGTAGCGGCTGGTATGGTGCGTTTCTTAACGTGTCTTCACTGTGATAAACACATCAGTAGCGGCTGGTATGGTGCGTTTCTTAACGTGTCTTCGATGAGATAAACAATTCAGGAGCGGCTGGTATGGTGCGTTTCTTAACGTGTCTTCACTGTGATAAACACATCAGTAGCGGCTGGTATGGTGCGTTTCTTAACGTGTCTTCACTGTGACAAACACATCAGTAGCGGCTGGTATGGTGCGTTTCTTAACGTGTCTTCACTGTGATAAACACATCAGTAGCGGCTGCTATGGTGCGTTTCTTAACGTGTCTTCACTGTGATAAACACATCAGTAGCGGCTGGTGCGGTGAGTTTCTTAACGTGTCTTCACTGTGATAAACACATCAGTAGCGGCTGGTATGGTGCGTTTCTTAACGTGTCTTCACTGTGATAAACACATCAGTAGCGGCTGGTATGGTGCGTTTCTTAACGTGTCTTCGATGAGATAAACACATCAGTAGCGGCTGGTATGGTGCGTTTCTTAACGTGTCTTCACTGTGATAAACACATCAGTAGCGGCTGGTATGGTGCGTTTCTTAACGTGTCTTCGATGAGATAAACACATCAGGAGCGGCTGGTATGCTGCGTTTCTTAACGTGTCTTCACTGTGATAAACACATCAGTAGCGGCTGGTATGGTGCGTTTCTTAACGTGTCTTCACTGTGATAAACACATCAGTAGCGGCTGGTGCGGTGAGTTTCTTAACGTGTCTTCACTGTGATAAACACATCAGTAGCGGCTGGTGCGGTGAGTTTCTTAACGTGTCTTCACTGTGATAAACACATCAGTAGCGGCTGGTGCGGTGAGTTTCTTAACGTGTCTTCACTGTGATAAACACATCAGTAGCGGCTGGTGCGGTGAGTTTCTTAACGTGTCTTCACTGTGATAAACACATCAGTAGCGGCTGGTGCGGTGAGTTTCTTAACGTGTCTTCACTGTGATAAACACATCAGTAGCGGCTGGTATGGTGCGTTTCTTAACGTGTCTTCACTGTGATAAACACATCAGTAGCGGCTGGTATGGTGCGTTTCTTAACGTGTCTTCGATGAGATAAACACATCAGTAGCGGCTGGAATGGTGCGTTTCTTAACGTGTCTTCACTGTGATAAACCTATCAGTAGCGGCTGGTATGGTGCGTTTCTTAACGTGTCTTCGATGAGATAAACACATCAGGAGCGGCTGGTATGGTGCGTTTCTTAACGTGTCTTCACTGTGATAAACACATCAGTAGCGGCTGGTATGGTGCGTTTCTTAACGTGTCTTCACTGTGATAAACACATCAGTAGCGGCTGGTATGGTGCGTTTCTTAACGTGTCTTCACTGTGATAAACACATCAGTAGCGGCTGGTATGGTGCGTTTCTTAACGTGTCTTCACTGTGATAAACACATCAGTAGCGGCTGGTGCGGTGAGTTTCTTAACGTGTCTTCACTGTGATAAACACATCAGTAGCGGCTGGTATGGTGCGTTTCTTAACGTGTCTTCACTGTGATAAACACATCAGTAGCGGCTGGTATGGTGCGTTTCTTAACGTGTCTTCACTTTGATAAGCACATCAGTAGCGGCTGGTATGGTGCGTTTCTTAACGTGTCTTCACTGTGATAAACACATCAGTAGCGGCTGGTATGGTGCGTTTCTTAACGTGTCTTCACTGTGATAAACACATCAGTAGCGGCTGTTATGGTGCGTTTCTTAACGTGTCTTCACTGTGATAAACACATCAGTAGCGGCTGGTGCGGTGAGTTTCTTAACGTGTCTTCACTGTGATAAACACATCAGTAGCGGCTGTTATGGTGCGTTTCTTAACGTGTCTTCACTGTTATAAACACATCAGTAGCGGCTGGTGCGGTGAGTTTCTTAACGTGTCTTCACTGTGATAAACACATCAGTAGCGGCTGGTATGGTGCGTTTCTTAACGTGTCTTCACTGTGATAAACACATCAGTAGCGGCTGGTATGGTACGTTTCTTAACGTGTCTTCACTGTGATAAACACATCAGTAGCGGCTGGTATGGTGCGTTTCTTAACGTGTCTTCACTGTGATAAACACATCAGTAGCGGCTGGTATGGTGCGTTTCTTAACGTGTCTTCACTGTGATAAACACATCAGTAGCGGCTGGTATGGTGCGTTTCTTAACGTGTCTTCACTGTGATAAACACATCAATAGCGGCTGGTGCGGTGCGTTTCTTAACGTGTCTTCACTGTGATAAACACATCAGTAGCGGCTGGTATGGTGCGTTTCTTAACGTGTCTTCACTATGATAAACACATCAGTAGCGGCTGGTATGGTGCGTTTCTTAACGTGTCTTCACTGTGATAAACACATCAGTAGCGGCTGGTATGGTGCGTTTCTTAACGTGTCTTCACTGTGATAAACACATCAGTAGCGGCTGGTATGGTGCGTTTCTTAACGTGTCTTCACTGTGATAAACACATCAGTAGCGGCTGGTATGGTGCGTTTCTTAACGTGTCTTCACTGTGATAAACACATCAGTAGCGGCTGGTATGGTGCGTTTCTTAACGTGTCTTCACTGTGATAAACACATCAGTAGCGGCTGGTATGGTGCGTTTCTTAACGTGTCTTCACTGTGATAAACACATCAGTAGCAGCTGGTATGGTGCGTTTCTTAACGTGTCTTCGATGAGATAAACACATCAGTAGCGGCTGGTATGCTGCGTTTCTTAACGTGTCTTCACTGTGATAAACACATCAGTAGCGGCTGGTATGGTGCGTTTCTTAACGTGTCTTCGATGAGATAAACACATCAGGAGCGGCTGGTATGGTGCGTTTCTTAACGTGTCTTCACTGTGATAAACACATCAGTAGCGGCTGGTATGGTGCGTTTCTTAACGTGTCTTCACTGTGATAAACACATCAGTAGCGGCTGGTATGGTGCGTTTCTTAACGTGTCTTCACTGTGATAAACACATCAGTAGCGGCTGGTATGGTGCGTTTCTTAACGTGTCTTCACTGTGATAAACACATCAGTAGCGGCTGGTATGGTGCGTTTCTTAACGTGTCTTCGATGAGATAAACACATCAGTAGCGGCTGGTATGGTGCGTTTCTTAACGTGTCTTCACTGTGATAAACCTATCAGTAGCGGCTGGTATGGTGCGTTTCTTAACGTGTCTTCGATGAGATAAACACATCAGGAGCGGCTGGTATGGTGCGTTTCTTAACGTGTCTTCACTGTGATAAACACATCAGTAGCGGCTGGTATGGTGCGTTTCTTAACGTGTCTTCACTGTGTTAAACACATCAGTAGCGGCTGGTATGGTGCGTTTCTTAACGTGTCTTCACTGTGATAAACACATCAGTAGCGGCTGGTATGGTGCGTTTCTTAACGTGTCTTCACTGTGATAAACACATCAGTAGCGGCTGGTATGGTGCGTTTCTTAACGTGTCTTCACTGTGATAAACACATCAGTAGCGGCTGGTATGGTGCGTTTCTTAACGTGTCTTCACTGTGATAAACACATCAGTAGCGGCTGTTATGGTGCGTTTCTTAACGTGTCTTCACTGTGATAAACACATCAGTAGCGGCTGGTGCGGTGAGTTTCTTAACGTGTCTTCACTGTGATAAACACATCAGTAGCGGCTGTTATGGTGCGTTTCTTAACGTGTCTTCACTGTGATAAACACATCAGTAGCGGCTGGTGCGGTGAGTTTCTTAACGTGTCTTCACTGTGATAAACACATCAGTAGCGGCTGGTATGGTGCGTTTCTTAACGTGTCTTCACTGTGATAAACACATCAGTAGCGGCTGGTATGGTACGTTTCTTAACGTGTCTTCACTGTGATAAACACATCAGTAGCGGCTGGTATGGTGCGTTTCTTAACGTGTCTTCACTGTGATAAACACATCAGTAGCGGCTGGTATGGTGCGTTTCTTAACGTGTCTTCACTGTGATAAACACATCAGTAGCGGCTGGTATGGTGCGTTTCTTAACGTGTCTTCACTGTGATAAACACATCAATAGCGGCTGGTGCGGTGCGTTTCTTAACGTGTCTTCACTGTGATAAATACATCAGTAGCGGCTGGTATGGTGCGTTTCTTAACGTGTCTTCACTATGATAAACACATCAGTAGCGGCTGGTATGGTGCGTTTCTTAACGTGTCTTCACTGTGATAAACACATCAGTAGCGGCTGGTATGGTGCGTTTCTTTACGTGTCTTCACTGTGATAAACACATCAGTAGCGGCTGGTATGGTGCGTTTCTTAACGTGTCTTCACTGTGATAAACACATCAGTAGCGGCTGGTATGGTGCGTTTCTTAACGTGTCTTCACTGTGATAAACACATCAGTAGCGGCTGGTATGGTGCGTTTCTTAACGTGTCTTCACTGTGATAAACACATCAGTAGCGGCTGGTATGGTGCGTTTCTTAACGTGTCTTCACTGTGATAAACACATCAGTAGCAGCTGGTATGGTGCGTTTCTTAACGTGTCTTCGATGAGATAAACACATCAGTAGCGGCTGGTATGGTGCGTTTCTTAACGTGTCTTCACTGTGATAAACACATCAGTAGCGGCTGGTATGGTGCGTTTCTTAACGTGTCTTCGATGAGATAAACACATCAGTAGCGGCTGGTATGGTGCGTTTCTTAACGTGTCTTCACTGTGATAAACACATCAGTAGCGGCTGGTATGGTGCGTTTCTTAACGTGTCTTCACTGTGATAAACACATCAGTAGCGGCTGGTATGGTGCGTTTCTTAACGTGTCTTCACTGTGATAAACACATCAGTAGCGGCTGGTGCGGTGAGTTTCTTAACGTGTCTTCACTGTGATAAACACATCAGTAGCGGCTGGTATGGTGCGTTTCTTAACGTGTCTTCACTGTGATAAACACATCAGTAGCGGCTGGTATGGTGCGTTTCTTAACGTGTCTTCACTGTGATAAGCACATCAGTAGCGGCTGGTATGGTGCGTTTCTTAACGTGTCTTCACTGTGATAAACACATCAGTAGCGGCTGGTATGGTGCGTTTCTTAACGTGTCTTCACTGTGATAAACACATCAGTAGCGGCTGTTATGGTGCGTTTCTTAACGTGTCTTCACTGTGATAAACACATCAGTAGCGGCTGGTGCGGTGAGTTTCTTAACGTGTCTTCACTGTGATAAACACATCAGTAGCGGCTGTTATGGTGCGTTTCTTAACGTGTCTTCACTGTGATAAACACATCAGTAGCGGCTGGTGCGGTGAGTTTCTTAACGTGTCTTCACTGTGATAAACACATCAGTAGCGGCTGGTATGGTGCGTTTCTTAACGTGTCTTCACTGTGATAAACACATCAGTAGCGGCTGGTATGGTACGTTTCTTAACGTGTCTTCACTGTGATAAACACATCAGTAGCGGCTGGTATGGTGCGTTTCTTAACGTGTCTTCACTGTGATAAACACATCAGTAGCGGCTGGTATGGTGCGTTTCTTAACGTGTCTTCACTGTGATAAACACATCAGTAGCGGCTGGTATGGTGCGTTTCTTAACGTGTCTTCACTGTGATAAACACATCAGTAGCGGCTGGTATGGTGCGTTTCTTAACGTGTCTTCACTGTGATAAACACATCAGTAGCGGCTGGTATGGTGCGTTTCTTAACCTGTCTTCACTGTGATAAACACATCAATAGCGGCTGGTGCGGTGCGTTTCTTAACGTGTCTTCACTGTGATAAACACATCAGTAGCGGCTGGTATGGTGCGTTTCTTAACGTGTCTTCACTATGATAAACACATCAGTAGCGGCTGGTATGGTGCGTTTCTTAACGTGTCTTCACTGTGATAAACACATCAGTAGCGGCTGGTATGGTGCGTTTCTTAACGGGTCCTCACTGTGATAAACACATCAGTAGCGGCTGGTATGGTGCGTTTCTTAACGTGTCTTCACTGTGATAAACACATCAGTAGCGGCTGGTATGGTGCGTTTCTTAACGTGTCTTCACTGTGATAAACACATCAGTAGCGGCTGGTATGGTGCGTTTCTTAACGTGTCTTCACTGTGATAAACACATCAGTAGCGGCTGGTATGGTGCGTTTCTTAACGTGTCTTCACTGTGATAAACACATCAGTAGCAGCTGGTATGGTGCGTTTCTTAACGTGTCTTCGATGAGATACACACATCAGTAGCGGCTGGTATGGTGCGTTTCTTAACGTGTCTTCACTGTGATAAACACATCAGTAGCGGCTGGTATGGTGCGTTTCTTAACGTGTCTTCGATGAGATAAACACATCAGGAGCGGCTGGTATGGTGCGTTTCTTAACGTGTCTTCACTGTGATAAACACATCAGTAGCGGCTGGTATGGTGCGTTTCTTAACGTGTCTTCACTGTGATAAACACATCAGTAGCGGCTGGTATGGTGCGTTTCTTAACGTGTCTTCACTGTGATAAACACATCAGTAGCGGCTGGTATGGTGCGTTTCTTAACGTGTCTTCACTGTGATAAACACATCAGTAGCGGCTGGTGCGGTGAGTTTCTTAACGTGTCTTCACTGTGATAAACACATCAGTAGCGGCTGGTATGGTGCGTTTCTTAACGTGTCTTCACTGTGATAAACACATCAGTAGCGGCTGGTATGGTGCGTTTCTTAACGTGTCTTCACTGTGATAAACACATCAGTAGCGGCTGGTATGGTGCGTTTCTTAACGTGTCTTCACTGTGATAAACACATCAGTAGCGGCTGTTATGGTGCGTTTCTTAACGTGTCTTCACTGTGATAAACACATCAGTAGCGGCTGGTGCGGTGAGTTTCTTAACGTGTCTTCACTGCGATAAACACATCAGTAGCGGCTGGTATGGTGCGTTTCTTAACGTGTCTTCACTGTGATAAACACATCAGTACCGGCTGGTATGGTGCGTTTTTTAAGGTGTCTTCACTGTGATAAACACATCAGTAGCGGCTGGTATGGTACGTTTCTTAACGTGTCTTCACTGTGATAAACACATCAGTAGCGGCTGGTATGGTGCGTTTCTTAACGTGTCTTCACTGTGATAAACACATCAGTAGCGGCTGGTATGGTGCGTTTCTTAACGTGTCTTCACTGTGATAAACACATCAATAGCGGCTGGTGCGGTGCGTTTCTTAACGTGTCTTCACTGTGATAAACACATCAGTAGCGGCTGGTATGGTGCGTTTCTTAACGTGTCTTCACTATGATAAACACATCAGTAGCGGCTGGTATGGTGCGTTTCTTAACGTGTCTTCACTGTGATAAACACATCAGTAGCGGCTGGTATGGTGCGTTTCTTAACGTGTCTTCACTGTGATAAACACATCAGTAGCGGCTGGTATGGTGCGTTTCTTAACGTGTCTTCACTGTGATAAACACATCTGTAGCGGCTGGTATGGTGCGTTTCTTAACGTGTCTTCACTGTGATAAACACATCAGTAGCGGCTGGTATGGTGCGTTTCTTAACGTGTCTTCACTGTGATAAACACATCAGTAGCAGCTGGTATGGTGCGTTTCTTAACGTGTCTTCGATGAGATAAACACATCAGTAGCGGCTGGTATGGTGCGTTTCTTAACGTGTCTTCACTGTGATAAACACATCAGTAGCGGCTGGTATGGTGCGTTTTTTTAACGTGTCTTCGATGAGATAAACACATCAGGAGCGGCTGGTATGGTGCGTTTCTTAACGTGTCTTCACTGTGATAAACACATCAGTAGCGGCTGGTATGGTGCGTTTCTTAACGTGTCTTCACTGTGATAAACACATCAGTAGCGGCTGGTATGGTGCGTTTCTTAACGTGTCTTCACTGTGATAAACACATCAGTAGCGGCTGGTATGGTGCGTTTCTTAACGTGTCTTCACTGTGATAAACACATCAGTAGCGGCTGGTGCGGTGAGTTTCTTAACGTGTCTTCACTGTGATAAACACATCAGTAGCGGCTGGTATGGTGCGTTTCTTAACGTGTCTTCACTGTGATAAACACATCAGTAGCGGCTGGTATGGTGCGTTTCTTAACGTGTCTTCACTGTGATAAACACATCAGTAGCGGCTGGTATGGTGCGTTTCTTAACGTGTCTTCACTGTGATAACCACATCAGTAGCGGCTGTTATGGTGCGTTTGTTAACGTGTCTTCACTGTGATAAACACATCAGTAGCGGCTGGTGCGGTGAGTTTCTTAACGTGTCTTCACTGTGATAAACACATCAGTAGCGGCTGGTATGGTGCGTTTCTTAACGTGTCTTCACTGTGATAAACACATCAGTAGCGGCTGGTGCGGTGAGTTTCTTAACGTGTCTTCACTGTGATAAACACATCAGTAGCGGCTGGTATGGTGCGTTTCTTAACGTGTCTTCACTGTGATAAACACATCAGTAGCGGCTGGTATGGTGCGTTTCTTAACGTGTCTTCACTGTGATAAACACATCAGTAGCGGCTGGTATGGTGCGTTTCTTAACGTGTCTTCACTGTGATAAACACATCAGTAGCGGCTGGTGCGGTGAGTTTCTTAACGTGTCTTCACTGTGATAAACACATCAGTAGCGGCTGGTGCGGTGAGTTTCTTAACGTGTCTTCACTGTGATATACGCATCAGTAGCGGCTGGTATGGTGCGTTTCTTAACGTGTGTTCACTGAGAGAAACACATCAGGAGCGGCTGGTATGGTGCGTTTCTTAGCGTGTCTTCGACGAATTAAAGAAATCAATAGTGATTGGTGCAGTAAGGTGCCTTCGCTGTGATATACATATCAGTAGCGGCTGGTGCGGTGAGTTTCTTAAGGCAATGCATCTCTAAAATTTGACCAAATATTGTAAAACTTTAAAAAAACACCGACTTTTCCACTTGGCACATTGGATTATCAAGTAAGTGAAGCTATAAATGAACACCCGCATGCTTATTATTTAGTACGCGAAACTAAAACCTTGTTTGCTGGCAAACACCTTCAGAACTTTTTATACTCAAAATGTTCCACGTGATAGAATTTTCTGCAATTGTTTTTTAATAATAACATTTTGTACTGCCTTCTCAAAAGTACATTTTGAAGTTTATTTTTTTACAGTTTTTACATGGAAAATCTGACAGTGGATATATTTGCAAACTCATTTACCGTAAATTCGTTTATGCCACAGTTTAGAGCATTTTATTAGCACAATAAATTTAGACGAAACAAATAATTTATTAAATAAGCCATATCTAAGCAAAATGACGTAAACATCACTAGGTGTTATTCGAAAAATTTCAATAAAATATTTTTCATACTGTGGATTTTCCAACTTTCAAGATACAATTTAGTAAATGACCGTCTCAGGAGCTGATTCCAGATTGTCTTCACGGTTGAGTGGACAGTGTTCTGGTTTCTCATCCTGAGATCCTGGGTTTGATTCTCGGTTGGGGCACAACATATTTTCTCTAACTAGAATTCCCACCAGTCTGGTAAGCAAACACTTTTATAGTGTTTAACGCCCGCTTTTATTACGTAAGCGATGACACTAATTATAACCGTTAGAACCATTTTTGAGAAAATCAAAATTTTCGAAATTTTGATTTTCGGGGTGGAAGGATTTTCTTGAAAATCTTTTCACATCCTTTGAGATACTGAACTTAAATTCCAAGATTAGTATTTACGGCACTTTTCGTTTTTGAGCTATCCTGTCCACATACACATGACGTTTTTCTAAAAATGTTTTTTTTGAATTGAGGGGTCCCTATTTCTTGGGAAATCTCGGTATCTCTATACAATATATACATGGTACGTATAGAGAAACTAACAGTAAATTTTAAAAGGCAATGTTTTGTGAAGATGGATATTGTAAAGCAAATGTAAATGTGTTATTTGTATGAGTAGCGAGTTTCAAATGTTTGAAGCCAAAGAATGATGGGTATGTGGGAGACAGCACGCGTCATTATAATACTGTCGAGTTCTTACCAGAGAAGTGCATGCTTTTGTTATTTCACAGAACATCTTCACAACTGCTTAGGGTCTTGTACCCAAAAACATGGAAACATACAGCTGCTGTATACAAGGTCACGGTGCTGACCTGTTTTTCTCTGCTCTGAAAGTGCACTATCTATTGAGCTGACGGTGATATCATGTACTTTGTCACAAAGTGTATTATGGCCTAGAATTTGTTTTCTACTGCACAGCGTGTTAACACATTTTGTGAGTGGACTCTCAGTAGTGTATACAATGACAGACGAGGCTTGGTTCATGGACATGTGTGTGTACACAAAATAATTGTTATTGAGAAACATAATATTGTTCATGAAGTGCCCCAGCGGAGAGAGTTATAGGTGCAATTTTTTTCGAGTCAACAGTTGACTACCATACATACCTACGTGAATACAGTTTTGCTTGCCCCCCCCTTTTTTAAGAATTAGAAGGCAGGGAGTGTGATTTTACCTTTTTTTCAACAAGACTCGGCAACAGCTCATACGGCCTATCTTTCAATGAAAACAATTGAAAGTGTGGATAGGTAGGGTCAGACTGAAAAATACACGCCATAGCCTGGATTTGAACCACGTATCTCCCGATCTCTAGCCGGTTGCTCTACCACTGAGCTACCATGGCAACATGCCGGCATAGCATTGAATTTCTCAATAGCCTCTCATGTTTCCCGGTAAACCACAAGGTGTTCTCAAACTATTTTGAGATGCCAACCCCAAAACCAATTGATTACAATAGTTGGCTATACTGTGAATCCTGGGACTTGTACTTATGACATTGCAAGTCGCCATTGGGGTTGTCATCTCACCTTGTGGTTTACCAGGAAACATGCGAGTCAGTTCAATGCTATGCCGGTATGTTGCCATGGTAGCTCAGTGGCAGAGCAACGGCTAGAGATCGGGAGATCTGTGGTTCAAATCCCGACTATGACGTTGAATTTTTCAGTCTGACTCCACCTATCCAACTCCTGACCTACACATGGACTGTGTGAAAAACAATTAATCCAATATCAATTGAAAGTGTGTTTCAGGACACAATTATTAGCAGAGACTTGTGGCTCCCTGACCTAACCCCTTGAGATTCTCTCTCTGGGGTAACTTAAAGGATAAAGTAACCCACACACCCTGGCAGAATTAAAAGAAAATATCCACCAGGAAGTTGTGAACGTGATGGATAGTTTCCTAAACAGGTGACAAAAATGTATGGAAAGTTTCAGCATCTCCTTGAATAACATTGGTACTGGCGCAACAAATGTGGAAATCTTAATGGGAACTAGGAAGCGAGTTGTACTTTCAGTTCACCAGTCGATTCATGTCAAATATCTGATAAACATGTCTTATATTCATATCTATACCAATGGCCTACTATAGAAACAATGTGCCTCCAATTCTTCCACACCTGACAGTCTTTTGTCTTCGCTCACGTCATCAACGCTATCGCTACTTTCTGCACCATTATCCTGGATTAGAATTCTTTCTTTTTGATTTTCTACAATTCTTTCTAATGACTTTCAATGTTCTCAACATGTCGACATACATTTTCCCTTTGTGGCCTGCCAATTTCTTCAATTCGCTGGCGACACAACTGTTCCACATCTTTTAATTTAAAAGTGATATATTAAGTTTTATTTTTCTTTCTTTCTTATCTTTGAGAACCCTGGAAACGGAACTCAGTGAAATATCAGTTGCCTTGGCTACTCTTTCATTGACTTTCTACAGGCTTTTGAAGAACTCGGGGAACGTGCATTTTCTTCCTTCATCTCTGCCTCTTGTTTCATCAAGTAAAGGACATTTGCAATTATTTTTGTGCTCTAAGTAATATCTTGCCACTTAACTTTGAAAACGTAGGAGCCATGGTTAAAAACATAAAATAAATAAAATGAACACTATTTACTGCCCGAACATATTACTTGAATACAAACATATGCGGAACACTTTCGCTACAGACCGTACAAAGTTTGCTCGCTGTGACTTTAAGTAAGCAAAATATCACATGACAAACTCCGATAAGCTAAGCTCGGTAGCTGGGTTGGCGGTCAGGGTCACCATTCCACAAGTTTTGCGCCGGTAATAAAGTAGTTTTAAAATCTGATGTGTTCCATTCACATGACTCTCTACTTCTCTGAAAAAAAAAAAAAAATTAAAAATGTTATACTTCTATTTACTTCATGCTAATCGAAAAAAAAAATAGCTGAAATAGTCTTATTACTTGCTTCCTTGTAAGTAGAAGCAAAATAGGTTAAAGTGATATAGTCAAAAGCTAGTTACTAGGTGAATGCAGTTCCTTTGTTTGTATGAACACGAGTTGACAAAATTCCTGTATGAAAAAAGTGTCTTGCTGAAACCAATAACAAGGAATATCTCAAAAACGACCAACTCCATGAAAAAAAAAAATGTATATAACATAAATTATGTGTTTTAAGGTACTCTACATGTTTTGTAAGGTACGTTTTTTCCATCTCTTATGGTTTAGCAGTTATGGAAAATTCCGTAAAATTCGTCCAGAATAAAGTAGTCTTCAGAGGATATTCCCAGAAAATTCTAGATATACATTTTATTTGTCAAGTAAATATCTTTAATATATGATATTTTAATCAAAATCGTTAGAGCCATTTTTAAGCAAATCAAAATTTTTGAAAAAGTTTCGGGTGGTGGAATTTTTCTCAAAATCTTCGTGTCGCATCCCTGGAACATACTAAAGTTAAATACCAAGTTTGTTATTTTACCGACTTTTTGGTATTGAGTTTCGTGTTCACAGACACACGGACACACACACACACACACACGAACGGACCTTTTTGTGAAAATGCTTTTTATGGATACAGGGGACCCTATAACATATATTTGCAGTGAAATCTCGGTATCGAATTTTTGGGTGGAATGCAATATCTTCTCTACACACTATGTACATAGTAGATGTAGAGAAAGTAAAAATGTTGCATGGTTTCATCTGCGACTTTCTAAGATAGCGGCAGACGGCAACAAGCGCCGAGGACGTGGACAGACAAAACACGCGCAGCCGGTTCGGAAGTTTTTGGACCACCTGGTAGTTACTCCACTAGCAGCCGTGGCAAAATAAAGAAATAAATATTACGAGAGTGTCATCCCCAGTAAGTCGTAAACACTCAAAGAACATATTTAATATATTGCTCTATATACTTACTATGCAAATGCTACAAGGTAGAGAAACCTCCATACATTAGAATGCAGAGTTCAGAAATGGTTCAAGACTTGATGTGGAGCTGCTGAGATTCCACTTAAACACTCACTTGCCACCCCGACACAGGAAATGAAGAAGGCGATAAATGAGAACAGCCTCCTGGGGTTGAAGGACCTCTTTATCTGCTCTTCCCTTCTACTTAATGTGCGTCTTGATGATCTGCAGGCGTCACCATGCTTTTTGCTACTTTCTCTACACGTACTATGTACATAGAGTATTGAGAAGGTATTGCACTCCACCCAAAAATTTGATACTCAGATTTCACCGGAAATATAGGTTTTAGAGTCCCCCTGTATTAATGTAAACATTTTCAGAAACAGGCCTGCGTGTGTATGTGTGTGTGTGTGTGTGTGTCCGTAAACACGATAACTCAAAAACGACAACTCCATAAAATACCAAACTTGGTATCTAAATTTAATACTTTCCAGGGATGCGACACAAAGATTTTGAGAAAAATTCGATTTTGATTAAAATATCGTATATTTAAGATACGAGATTTACTTGAAAAATAAAATATATATCTTGAATTTTTTGGAAATAGCCTCTGCAGACTACTTTACTCTGGATACATTTTACTGAATTTTGCATAACTGCTAAACCGAAAGAGATGGACAAAAATTTACCACACAAAAAATTAGGGCATGATAAAACACACAATTTATGTTAAATGCATTTTTTCGTGGAGTTTTTCGTTTTTGAGATATTCTTTGTTTTTGATTACAACTTTAATAATTTTACACTTTCTTCATACAGGAATTTACCAACTCATGTCCATACAAACAAAGGAACTTCAGTGACATAGTAACCAGCTTTTGACTATCACTTTAACCTATGGTACTCCCTTATTTCGCTTCTACTTACAAGGAAACAAGTAATAAGATTATTTCTGCTAATTTTTTCTCGATTAGCATGAAGTAAATAGAAGCATAACATTTTTAACAACAATTTGTTGTAGAAATGTAGAGAAAGGCATGTGAATGGAACACATCAGATTGTTTTTCTCTGTCTCTCAGTATTACTACTAGTTTTCACTACTTTACCCATATTTTGAACACTGAAACAACATACATTTTCAAATAATCAACACATACTCACACAACATGCATTTAAAGAGATCGATCTATCGACGAGGGCCAGTCAGAAAGTGACGGACGATTTGACATAACGGAAGTTATTAATATGATACTTTATTTACAAAGTTACAGTAGCTTTCTCTATTTCTCTGGTATCATTTATTGTCACGTGGTACTGGTTTAACAATACAGATGTTATACTCTTCCACCACAAAACATCTGAGCCAAGATGTCGCTGTCACTTTGAGGTCTTCATGACTGGGAAATATTTTCCATCCAAAAAGTGATGTACGGTGTCCAAAGTGAAACCCAATTTTTACTTTCTCCATACGCACTATGTACATAGTGTATAGAGAAAGTATTGCACTCCACCAAAAAATTCGATACCGAGATTTCACCGGAAATACATGTTTTAGGGTCCCCAATATCCAAAAAAAGCATTTTCACAAAAAGGTTCGTGTGTGTGTGTGTGTGTCCGTGCGTGTGTGTCCGTGTGTCTGTGAACACGATAACTCAAAAACGAAAAGTCGGTAAAATACCAAACTTGGTATTTAAGTTTAGTATCTTCCAGGGATGCGACACGAAGATTTTGAGAAAAATCCCCCCACCCCCAACTACCCTTTACATGAAACCTTTTTCGAAAATTTTGATTTTCTCAAAAATGGCTCTAACGATTTTTATTAAAATTTCGTATATTAAACATATTTATCTGACAAATAAAATGTATATCTTGAATTTTCTGGGAATAGCCTCTGAAGAGTAGTTTATTCTGAATGAATTTTACTAAATTTTGAATAACTGCTAAACCGTAAGAGATGGACAAAAACGTACTACACAAAAAATGTAGAGCACATTATAACACACAATTTATGTTATATGCATTTTTTTTCGTGGAGTTCGTCGTTTTTGTGACATTCCTTATTTTTGGTTTCTGCTATGAAAAACGTATACTTTTCTCATGCAGGAACTTGTCAACTCCTATCCATATAGACAAAGGAACTTCATTGACATAGCAACCAGCTTTTGACTATCACTTTAACCTACAGTTGTCCCTTATTTCGCTTCTACTTACAAGGAAGCGAGTAATTAGACTATTTCTGCTATTTTTTTCTGATTAGCATAAAGTAAATAAAAGTATAAACTTTTTAAGAATAATTTGTTGGAGGGATATGGAGAAAGTCATGTGAATGGTACACATCAGATTTTTAATTTCTTGGCCCTGTATGTACAGTATACATAGTGGATAGAGAAGGTATATTTTATTCCACCCGAAAATTCATCGGAAATATATGTTTTCAGGTGCCCTGAGTTCATTTTCAGAAAATTGTCTGACTGTGTATCTGTGAATAGCATAGTTCAAAAACGAAAGGTCCGTTAAATAGCAAACTTGATATTTAATTTGAGTATCCTCCAAGGATGCGACACGAAGATTTTCAAGAAAATTCTCCCACCCCAACTACCGGTTAATGGAATATTTTTCGAAAATACCTTATGTATAGGATATCTCGATGACAAATAACATGTAAATCTCGAATTTTATGTAATATCATTAAAACACACAATTTAATCTCATATATATATTTTTTGTGGAGTTAACCTTTTTCAAGATATTCCGGATTATTGGTTTTAATTTTAAGCCACTTAAACGTTTCTCAAACGCGGAGACTTTTTTTTCTCGTTTCTCATTTGTTTAACTCCTGGCAAGCAAAGAAACGGAATTTCAACATAACAGGAAGAGACTATCACTTTAGCCTGTGTATTTTCTTATTTCCCTTGTACTTACTAAGGAGCTAGTAATAAGAGTATTTATGCTTGTTTTCTTGATTAGCATGATGTAGATAACAGATTAATGTATCGAATAAACGGTTTGTTTGCTAAACAGCTAGAGGACATCATGTGAATGGAATATTTTGGATGTGTTCCCTTCTGCTTACAAGCAATAAGACCATTTCTACTAATGTTTATCATGAAGTAGATAAAACAACAGTTTCTTACAAAGATGAAGAGATCTTTTCCATAGCGTGAAATCGGGTAAGGAATTTTTGGGCGGAATACAATACTTGCCGTACTACGTGAGAGAGAGAGAGAGAGAGGGAGACAGAGAGAGAGGGAGAGAGAGAGAGGGGAGAGAGAGGGAGAGAGAGAGAGAGGGGGGGGGATTTTTAAAAGCACAAAAGGAGTTTGGAAATTCTTGGACAGACCGAGTTCTCAGCACGTGTGCGAGTCTAAGGGAGATAAATATATATCATTGCCACATTGTTGGTCTAATCTCTAAACGTGACTGTGTCAACAACTGGACGACACTTTGTATCAAGCAGATTAGAAACCCAATTGAAACAGATATGGCAAATTGCAAGCCACAGCCAGTCACATGACTTTCTCTTTATCCCTGTAATAAATTATTGTTAATAAGCTTATTCTTCTATTTCCTTCATTTTTATCGAGAAAAAGTAGTAATAGTCTTATTACTTGCTTCCCTGTAAGTAGAAGCGAAATAAGGGAGTACTACAGGTTAAAGTGATAGTCAAAAGCTGGTTGTTGTGTTACTGAAGTTCCTTTGTTAATATGGACAGGAGTTGACAAATTCCATATGAGAAAAGTACACGTTTTTTAAACCTGAAACCAAAATCATGGAACATCTCAAAAACGATCAACTCCTCGAAAAAAAAAAATTATATAACATAAATTGTGTGTTTTAATGTGCTCTACATTTTTGTGTGGAATGTTTTTGTACATTTCTTTCGGTTTAGCAGTTATGCAAAATTTCGTACAATTTATTCAGAATAAAGTAGTCTTCAGAGGCTATTCCCAGAAAATTCAAGATATACATTTTATTTGTCAGGTAAATATCTTTAATATACAAAATTTTAATCAAAATCGTTAGAGCTATTTTTTGGAAATTAAAATCTTCGAAAAAAGTTCCATGTGAAGGGAGGTTGAGGTTGGGGGATTTTCTTGAAAATCCTCGTGTCGCATCTTTGGAAGATACCAAACTTAAATACCAAGTTTGGTATTTAAGTGTCTTTTCGTTTTTGAGCTAGGCTGTCCACACACACACACACAGGGACCTTTTTGTAAAATTGCTTTTTTCGGATTCAGGGAGACCCAAAACATGTATTTCCGGTAAACTTTCGGTATCGAATTTTTGGGTGCATTACAATACTTTCTCTATACACTATGTACATATTGCGTATAGAGAAAGTAAAACATTCTAAAATTCTGATGTGTACCATTCACATGACTTCCTCTACATCTCTGCAACAAATTATTCTTAAAAAGCTTATACATCTATTTACTTCATGTTAATCAGACTAAAATAGCAGAAATAGTCTTATTACTTGGTTTCTTGTTCATTGTTTGGAAGCACTTGACAAATTTCTATATGGGAAAAGTATAAATCTTCATACCAGAAACCAAAAACAAGGAATGGCTCAAAAACAATGATTCCACGAGAAAAATGTATATAACTAACAACCAACTACACGAGAAAAATGTATATAACTAAAAGTGTATGTTTTAACCTCCTCTACATTTTTCGTGCAGTAAGTTTTTGTCCATCTCTTACGGTTTAGCAGTTATTAAAAATTCCGTAAAATTCATCCAGAATAAAGTAGTCTTCAGAGGCTATTCCCAGAAAATTCAAGATATACATTTTATTTGTCAAGTATGCATCTTTAATATATGATATTTTAATCAAAATCGTTACAGCCATTTTTTATAAAATCAAAATTTTCGAAAATTTTTCCATGTGAAGGGTAGTTGGGGGTGGGGGGATTTTCTTGAAAACCTGCGTGTTGCATCCATGAAAGATATGGAACTTAAATACCAAGTTTGGTATTTAACGGTCTTTTCGTTTTTGAGCTATGCTGTCCAGAGACGCACAGACAGACACACACACACACACACACACACACACACGGACATTTTTCTAAAAATTTTTTTTTGGTTGAGGTGTTCTCAAAACACGTATTTCCGATGAAATCTCGGTATTGAATTTTTGGCTACAACGCAATACTTTCTCTATACACTATGTACATAGTGCGTATAGAGAAAATAAAAACGAAAGAGGGAATAAATTTAAGTTTGATCCATTCACCAAGGGTTATATTTGGTTATTTATTTCGCATTGCGATGAGGTACGGTTATTGCAGGCCGTGATATTGTTGTTCTGTGTTGAGAATTATGATATCCTTAGAGCTGCTGCTGCTGCTGCGAAAGAATATTTGTCACTTATTGAACATAACATTATATCTACTAATTTTAAATGTATGTCTGTTGATCAGACACACTAATATCGTAAAGTTGAGACAAAATCACTTTATGCTTGCTGCACTTCTTTGCGCGTGGATACCGTAAAAATCAAGTTTGTGACCTGAAAATGATCTCGTAAACTACTCAATTACCCTCGGTCGTAGAAAAAAATATATTTTCGGTGAAATCTAGTCATCTAATTTTTGAGTGGAATACAATACCTATCTTCTCTAAAATGTAAATGTTGTGTTATTTATGGACGCTCTTTAATAGGGCTTAATTTTGCTGAGAGGCCTGGCCTCTAAATCTACGACACGGGACTGACGGCTTTACTTCCCTTCCGATAAACGCATCGTCCTCCGCCGGGTTTGGGTGTGTGCAGTTAGCATGGGAGGGCGACTACCTACCTGTGCTATAGGATTTAGTGCGTGTTTGTATGTATCATTTGAGGTAGAGAAAGACACGTGAATGTAAACTGGACCACATAATGTGAAACACAGCCTGAGCTAATTAAAGCAACAATGTGACGGAAATAACAGACTGCTACAACAAACGGTTCATTTTTTAGCGCGCTGCGTGTTATTTGCTCCAGAGGGAATTCTGTTCCGACAGCTTATCAATAATAAACACGGCGAGCGTTTGTTCCCAGTGACATTCTTTGTTATACATTATAATGTGCCACGTAGCACCCACATGCCCAAATTTGGGTCATTCTGAGCTGTAGGAAAAATCATCTAGGCGAAGCACGAAACAACTTTCCATAGTAGAAAATTTAAATTCCAATTAAATTGCTAAAATATGTGTTTTTATTTAGTATTCTATAACAAGATTCTAAATTTTCAGTTCAATCCATTGAGTACTTCCTGAGAAAAAAAGGTGATAAGTTCCTGCATGAGAAAAGTATAAGTTTTTGAAAGTTGAAACCGAAAACAAGGAATATTTTAAAAACGATCACCTCCACGAAAAAAATGTAGATAACATAAATTGTGTGTGTTTAACGTGCTCTACATTTTTTTAGTAAGTTTTTGTTCATCTCTTACGGTTTAGCAATTATGCAAAATTTCGTAAAATTCATCCAGAATAAAGTAGTCTTCAGAGGCTATTCCCAGAAAATTGAAGATATACATTTTATTTGTCAGGTGAACAGGTCAATGTCCTTAATATGACATTTTAATCAAACTCCTTATATATATTATGTGCTGGTAATTTGGGTTTGTATATTTTAAAGTACTTGTCAGTGAGGATACAGTAATTCCCTAGAGATGTTACACTGTGTGAAACACAAAACATTTCCCAGTGCCATTAACACAGTTATGTCTTTACTTTCTCTACATAGTGTATTGTATTGCACCCAAAAATTCGATAGCGAGATTTCATCGGAAATACATGTTTAGGGGTTTCCTGTATCCAGAAAAAAATGAGAAAAAGTTGCGTGTGTGTTTGTGAACACGATACCTCAAAAACTTAGTATTTAAGATCAGTATCTTCCAAGAACGCAATACGAAGATGTTGAGGAACCCCCCCACCCCAAACTACCTTGTGCAAGGAAAAAATTTCGAAAATTCGGATTTTCTCAAAAATGGCGCAAATAATCTTGTTAAATATCGTATATTAAAGATATTTACCTAACCAATAAAATGTATATCTTGAATGTTCTGGGAATAGCCTCTGAAAATTTCTTTATTCTGGATGGATTTTCCTAATTATAAACCGAAAGAGATAGACAAAAAGTTGCCATGCACAAAGGAGGTATCGTAAAAACACGCAACTTATATTATTTACATCTTTTTTTTTTTTACATATTGAGTTTTAAAATACTTTGAACTTTTCATACACGCGAATTTGTCAACTCCTGGCAATTCGAAGAAACCAGCTTTTAAAAGATTTGACTATCGCTTAGCCCAGTATATTCTCTTATTTCCCCTCTAGTTACAAGTAACAAGACCGTTTCTGCTAACGTTTATCTCAATTAGCATGAAGAATAAGCTTTAACAGTTTTTGTAACCGAGACGTAGAGAAAGTCATGTAAGTGTAACATATCATAGTTTTTAAAAACGAGCTAGAAACTTACATAATATAGCTCTGAAGTGCCTGGATATATACTTGTTTCAATACCTGCTGACACGTACCTGAAACAAGATATATTATCAATGTTTAGTTTATTATCCAAATTACATGCAAGCCAACATGTTTGCACACACTGAATGTAATGCAACTCAACATTTTGTTTCATTTGGTGTTTAAGTATAAGGAAACTAACAATTATTGTTTAAAAAGTGAATATAGCAGTATAGCTCAAGGTATCACACTGAGTCCTTCTACCGACCCCAACATCGTGTAGGGATGCCGTCCACCCATTGTTTAGCCTGCGTCCTCCCCGTCCTTATACACAGGCAAGATAGACCACCAGCGGTCTAGCCACACTCCACCAAACCGTGGAGCAGAGACATTAAGACTCATACCTCTCTCTCTCTCTCTCTCTCTCTCTCTCTCTCTCTCTCTCTCTCTCTCTCTCTCTAGAGCCCCCGTAATTGGAACTAATTGGAGCTTAGATAACCTCGAATTACAAAACTTGGATTACATGGAAATATCACTAAATCATAAATAGTGTTTGACAAGAAGAACAATAGCTATCACTTTATCCTATGTATTCCCTTATTTTTCTCCTACTTACAAGAAAGCAATAATGACGCTTGTGCTAACGTTTATCTAGATTATCGTGACGTAGATACAACAATAATAACACGTACTATGTACATAGTGTATATATAAGGTATTGTATTCCACCCAAAAATTCCATATCGAGATTTCACTGGAAATACACGTTTTGGGTCCCCCTGAATCCAAAAAAGCATTCTTGGAAAAAGATCCGTGTGAGTGTGTGTGTGTGTGTGTGAGTGTGTGTGTGTGTGTGTGTGTGTGTGTGTGTGTGTGCTTGTGTGTGGACAACATAACTAAAAAACAAAAAGACCGTTCAACACCCCCAACTACCCTTTATATGGAACTTTTTTCGAAAATTATGATCTTATCAAAAATGCCTCTAACGTTTTTATTAAAATATCGTATAATAAATATATTTACCTCACAAATAAAATGTATATCTTGAATTTTCTGTGAATAGCCTCTGAAGACTACTTTATTCTGGATGAATTTTACGGAATTTTGCATAACTGTTAAACCGTAAGAGATGGACAAAAGCTTGCCACACAAAAATGTAGATCGCATTAAAATTCACAATTTATGTCATATACATTTTTTCGTAGACTTGATCCTTTTTGAGACATTCCTTGTTTTTGGTTTCAGCTTTAAAAAACGTATACTTTTCTCATGCAGGAATTTGTCAACTCGTGTCCATACAAACAAAGAACTTCAGTCACATAGCAACCAGCTTTTGACTGTCACTTTAACCTATGGTACTCCCTTAATTCGCATGAAGTAAACAGGAGCATTAGCTTTTTAACAATAATTAGTTACAGAGATGTAGAGAAAGTCATGTGAATGGAACACATCTAATTTGTTATTCAGAGGACTGTAGTGAAATCTCGCTATGGAATTTTTGCGATGCTATACCTTCACTACCTACTAGGTATTTGTAGAGAAAGTAAAATCTAACACTCTCAGGTTGGTACACATTCAGGTACCATCGGAACTTGCAGCTACATACCTTTAAGGCGCTGTATATCACTTCACATGAATTAACTGCGTATTTGTTCCTTCCAGTAGGCGAATGATAACCATCAATTACAATTATAACTCTTAAAATATCTAATTATTTTCCACTAAATACACTTCAATTAAAAATCTGAACATTAAAAAGATAATTAATTCGATTGATGAAATTTTCCGTAATTAAATTAATTTATAATTATAATACGTTATGTTGTTTATTTCAATATCTGGAGCTCAGAAGCAGTAGCGTGTGCAAATACAAATGTTACATAAATATTCGTGAAATAACAACACTTGTTTTCTACTGCATAACTCTACCTCGAGTATGATAAAGAGGCCTCAGAGCAAACTTAAGTGGTCTATCACACCCAGTGTAGAATGGGACGCTGAGAATAACAGCAGTTAAAGAGCCTCAAGTCTGATAGAGAGGCATCAGAGCAGACTTAAGGGGTCTTTCACACCCAGTATAGAATGGGACGCTGAGAACAACAGCAGTAAGAACCTCAAGTCAGATAAAGAGGCCTCAGAGCAAACTTAAGTGATCTTTCACACCCACTATAGAATGGGACGCTAAGAACCACAGCAGTTAAAGAACCTCAAGTCAGATAAAGAGGCCTCAGAGCACACCTAAGGGGTCTATCACACCCAGTGTAGAATGGGACGCTGAGAACCACAGCAGTAAGAACCTCAAGTCAGATAAAGAGGCCTCAGAGCACACTTAAGTGATCTTTCACACCCAGTATAGAATGGGACGCTGAGAACCACAGCAGTTAAAGAACCTCAAGTCAGATAAAGGGGCCTCAGAGCACACTTAAGGGGTCTTTCACACCCAGTATAGAATGGGACGCTGAGAACCACAGCAGTTAAAGAACCTCAAGTCAGATAAAGGGGCCTCAGAGCACACTTAAGTGATCTTTCACACCCAGTATAGAATGGGACGCTGAGAACCACAGCAGTAAGAACCTCAAGTCAGATAAAGAGGCCTCAGAGCACACTTAAGTGATCTTTCACACCCAGTATAGAATGGGACGCTAAGAACCACAGCAGTTAAAGAACCTCAAGTCAGATAAAGGGGCCTCAGAGCACACTTAAGGGGTCTTTCACACCCAGTATAGAATGGGACGCTGAGAACCACAGCAGTTAAAGAACCTCAAGTCAGATAAAGGGGCCTCAGAGCACACTTAAGTGATCTTTCACACCCAGTATAGAATGGGACGCTGAGAACCACAGCAGTTAAAGAACCTGAAGTCTGATAGAGAGGCCTCTGAGCAAAATTAAGTGGTTTTTCACGCCCAGTATAGAATGGGACGCTGAGAACCACAGCAGTTAAAGAACCTCAAGCCTGATAGAGAGGCCTCTGAGCAAAATTAAGTGGTCTTTCACACCCAGTATAGAATGGGACGCTAAGAACCACGGCAGTTAAAGAACCTCAAGTCAGATAAAGAGGCCTCAGAGCACACTTAAGGGGTCTTTCACACCCAGTATAGAATGGGACGCTGAGAACCACAGCAGTTAAAGAACCTCAAGTCAGATAAAGAGACCTCAGAGCACACTTAAGGGGTCTTTCACACCCAGTATAGAATGGGACGCTGAGAACCACAGCAGTTAAAGAGCCTCAAGCCTGATAGAGAGGTCTCTGAACAAAATTAAGTGGTCTTTCACACCCAGTATGGAATGGGACACTGAGAACCACAGCAGTTAAAGAGCCTCAAGTCTGATAGAGAGGCCTCTGAGCAAAATTAAGTGGTCTTTCACACCCAGTATGGAATGGGACACTGAGAACCACAGCAGTTAAAGAACCTCAAGCCTGATAAAGAGGCCTCTGAGCAAAATTAAGCGGTCTTTCACACCCAGTATAGAATGGGACGCTGAGAACCACATCAGTTAAAGAACCTCAAGTCTGATAAAGAGGTCTCAGAGCAAACTTAAGTGACTTAAGTGGTCTTTCACACCCAGTGTAGAATGGCACGCTGAGAACCACAGCAGTTAAAGAGTCTCAAGTCTGATAAAGAGGCCTTTGAGAAAAATTAAGTAGTATTTTACGCCCAGTATAGAATGGGAAGCTGAGAACTAAAGCAGTTAAAGAGCCTAAAGTCTGATAAACAGGCCTCTGAGAAAAATTAAGTGGTCTTTCACGCCCAGTATAGAATGGGACGCTGAGAACTAAAGCAGTTAAAGAACCTCAAGCCTGATAAAGAGGCCTCTGAGAAAAATTAAGTAGTCTTTCACGCCCAGTATAGAATGGGACGCTGAGAACTAAAGCAGTTAAAGAACCTCAAGCATGATAAAGAGGCCTCTGAGAAAAATTAAGTGGTCTTTCACGCCCAGTAAAGAATGGGACGCTGAGAACCACATCAGTTAAAGAACCTCAAGTCTGATAAAGAGGTCTCAGAGCAAAATTAAGTGGTCTTTCACACCCAGTGTAGAATGGCACGCTGAGAACCACAGCAGTTAAAGAGTCTCAAGTCTGATAAAGAGGCCTTTGGGAAAAATTAAGTAGTCTTTTACGCCCAGTATAGAATGGGACTCTGAGAACTAAAGCAGTTAAAGAACCTCATGTCTGATAAAGAGGCCTCTGAGAAAAATTAAGTAGTCTTTCACCCCCAGTATAGAATGGGACGCTGAGAACTAAAGCAGTTAAAGAACCTCAAGCCTGATAAAGAGGCCTCTGAGAAATATTAAGTGGTCTTACACGCCCAGTATAGAATGGGACGCTGAGAACCACATCAGTTAAAGAACCTCAAGTCTTATAAAGAGGTCTCAGAGCAAAATTAAGTGGTCTTTCACACCCAGTGTAGAATGGCACACTGAGAACCACAGCAGTTAAAGAGTCTCAAGTCTGATAAAGAGGCCTTTGAGAAAAATTAAGTGGTCTTTCACGCCCAGTATAGAATGGGACGCTGAGAACTAAAGCAGTTAAAGAACCTCAAGCCTGATAAAGAGGCCTCTGAGAAAAATTAAGTAGTCTTTCACGCCCAGTATAGAATGGGACGCTGAGAACTAAAGCAGTTAAAGAACCTCAAGCATGATAAAGAGGCCTCTGAGAAAAAGTAAGTGGTCTTTCACGCCCAGTATAGAATGGGACGCTGAGAACCACATCAGTTAAAGAACCTCAAGTCTGATAAAGAGGTCTCAGAGCAAAATTAAGTGGTCTTTCACACCCAGTGTAGAATGGCACACTGAGAACCACAGCAGTTAAAGAGTCTCAAGTCTGATAAAGAGGCCTTTGAGAAAAATTAAGTAGTCTTTTACGCCCAGTATAGAATGGGACGCTGAGAACTAAAGCAGTTAAAGAACCTCAAGCCTGATAAAGAGGCCTCTGAGAAGAATTAAGTAGTGTTTCACGCCCAGTATAGAATGGGACGCTGAGAACTAAAGCTGTTAAAGAACCTCAAGTCTGATAAACAGGCCTCTGAGAAAAATTAAGTGGTATTTCACGTCCAGTATAGAATGGGACGCTGAGAACTAAAGCAGTTAAAGAACCTAAAGCCTGATAAAGAGGCCTCTGAGAAAAATTAAGTGGTCTTTCACACCCAGTATAGAATGGGACGCTGAGAACCACAGCAGTAAAAGAACCTCAAACCTGACAGAGAGGCCTCTGAGCAAAATTAAGTGGTCTTTCACGCCCAGTATAGAATGGGACGCTGAGAACTAAAGCAGTTAATGAACCTCAAGTCTGATAAACAGGCCTCTGAGAAAAATTAAGTGATCTTTCACGCCCAGTATAGAATGGGACGCTGAGAACTAAAGCAGTTAAAGAACCTCAAGTCTGATAAACAGGCCTCTGAGAAAAATTAAGTGGTCTTTCACGCCCAGTATAGAATGGGACGCTGAGAACTAAAGCAGTTAAAGAACCTAAAGCCTGATAAAGAGGCCTCTGAGAAAAATTAAGTGGTCCTTCACACCCAGTATAGAATGGGACGCTGAGAACCACAGCAGTTAAAGAACCTCAAACCTGATAGAGAGATCTCTGAAGATATTTACCTGACAAATAAAATGAATATCTTGAATTTTCTGGGAATAGTCTCTTAAGACTACTTTATTCTGTGTGAGATGTTGGCAAAAAGTTACCACACAAAAAATCTAGAGCACTTTAAAAACACACAATTTATGTTGTAGACATTTTTTTCGTGGAGTTGATCGTTTTTGAGATATTGCTTATTTTTTGCTTCAGCTTATAAATACTTAACTTTTCTCATACAGGAATTTGTCAACTCCTGTCCAATACAAACAAAGGAACTTCAGTCACGTAGTAACAAGCTTTTGACTATCACATTAACCTATGGTACTCCCTTATTTCTTTTCTACTTACAAGGAAGCAAGTAATAAGTTTATTTCTGCTAATTTTTGTCGATTAGTTTGAAGTAAAAAGAAGTATAAGCTTTTTAAAATAATTTATTACAAAGATGTAGAGAAAGTCATGTAAATGGGACTCATCACATTTTTTTTTTTTTACATATAAAGAAATGATGATATTAGCCAGTGATTGGAATACTTACCCTAAGTGTAGAGAAGGGCGCTAGTTTGTGAAGTTCTGGACCTTCATTTCCTAATTCTACCGACCGACCTTTCACCAATATGCCACCCACACTGCGACCAAACCTATGCAAAGTTTATGTCGTGTACAGCTGAAACATTAACTAACGCATCTAACTGTTCGTGTTCCTCGTTCTGCGCGCCGACTCAGTGTTACACTGACATCACATTCTCTAACTGTTCTGAAAACAAACGTCTTACAAAAGATAATTCTTTTTTCTACACAATGCTAATCGAGATAAGCATCTTATTACTTAATTCCTTATAAGTAGGAGGGAACTAAAGTGATAGTCAAATGTTTTAAAAGCTATCGTTATGCGATTGTCATTGCAATTCGCTTCTTTGCTTGGCCAGGAGTAGAACAAAAGAAAAGCAGACACTTCCTGTCTGAGAAAAGTTGAAGTACTTCACAATTGAAACCAGTAGCAAGGAATATCGTGGAAACGATCAACTCTACAACAAAAATCTGACATGCTCCATTCACATGACTTTCTCTAATCGCTGCAACAAATTATTGTTAAAAAGCTTATGCTTCTATTTACTTCATGCAACCGAGAAAAAATTAGCAGAAATAGTCTTATTACTTGCTTCCTTGTAAGCAGAAACGAAATAAGTGAGTAGCATAGGTTAAAGTGATAGTCAAAAGCTGGTTGCTATGTGACTGAAGTCCCTTTGTTTGTATGGACAGGTGATGACAAATTCCCGAATGAGAAAAGTATATGTTTTTTAAAGGTGAAACCAAAAACGAGGAATATCTAAAAAACGATCAACTTCACGAAAAAAATGTATAGATCATACATTGTGTGTTTTAACATGATCTACATTTTTTATATCGTAAGTTTTTGTCCATCTTTTACGGTTTAGCAGTTATGCATAATTCCGTAAAATGTATCCAGAATAAAGTAGTCTTCAGAGGCTTTTACCAGAAAATTCAAGAAAAACATTTTATTTGTCACTTAAATATCTTTAATATACGATATTTTAACCAAAACCGTTGGAGCCATTTTTGAGAAAATCGAAAGTTTTCGAAAAAAGTTCCATGTAAAGGGTAGTTTGGTGTGGGGGATTTTTTCCCAAAATCTTCGTATCACATACCTGGAATATACTGAACTTAAATACCAAGGTTGGTAGTTTACCGAATTTTCGTTTTTGAGTTATCATGTTCACAGGCACACGGACACACTGACACACACGGACCTTTTTCTGAATTTTTTTTCGATACAGGGGACCCTAAAACACATATTTCCGGTGAAATATCAGTATGGAATTTCTGGGTGGAATGCAATACCTTCTCTATACACTAAGTACATAGTACGTGTAGAGAAAGTAAAGATGTATATGACATAAATTGTATGATTTATCGAGATCTACATTTTCTATGCCATACCTTTTTGTTCATCTCTTATGGTGTACTAGTTATATAAAATTCAACCAGAGATGTATTTCATTTGTCATGTGACTATTCTAATATTCGGTATTTTAATCCGAAGTTTTAGAGCCATTTTAAGAAAATGAAAATATTCAAATCTCTTCAATGTAAAGGGCAGTTGGAGGTGGAGAGAGTTTTTGAAAACCTTCGAGTCGCATCGTTATGAACGCAGAAAAGGAATTTTAAAAAAGACGGTGAACCATCAAAGTTGATATTTAAGTTCAGCACGTTCTAAAGATGCGACACGAACATGTTCAAGATAATCGCCTACCGCAAAGTGTTACTCAACTTTTTCGAAAGTTAGGTATTTGTGAAGTGGTTCTAATGATTTTGATTAAAATAGTAATGTTTAAGATCTCTTAATAACAAACAAAATGTATATCTTTAATTTTCTATGAATATTTCTGAAATTCTCTTCGTTCTGCATGCATTTTGTATAAGTGTTAAACCGGAAGAGAAACACATAAACATGTAGGTGTTGCTAAAGCGCAGAATTTAATTTTGAAGCTTATTTTTGTGCACTTGACCAACTCCAACATATCCGTTTTTGGTTGTTTAAACTTTCGGATACTCAAATAGGAAAGTCGTTATTCTTTTGTTTCATTCCTGGCCATGCACAGAGAACTAAGTTGATTGTGACTACTATCGCTTTAGCCTTGTCTATTCTCTCAAGGAACTAGGTAATAAAACCATTTCTGTTAATCTTTATCTTGATTAGCATGAATTAAGTAGAGGAACAACATTTTCTTCTACGACCTAGCGTAGTTTAAGAACTCATTTCAGATGGTAAACTTGATTTTTACGGAATCCACGCGCAAAGAAGTGCAGGAAGCGTAAAGGAATTTTGTTCCAACTTTACGCTCACGTGTGAATACATCACTGATCAACAGACAAACAATTACAATAAGTTGCGCACGATATAATGTTATGTTCAACGTCAATAAGTGACAAATATTGTTTCGCAGCAGCTCTAAGAACAACAATATCACGGCACCGTCATCGCGCCCACCAAATAAATAACCAACTTTTTTTTTTTTTTTTTTGTAGTTTAACGTCCTTTAACCTGGTTGGTCATATCGGGATACTCAAATGATCTCGGGGTCCATGGAGCTTAAATTTACTCGACATTCGTCTTCTCAGGATAAGGGAAAACTCCGGAAAAAAAAAAACAAAACAAAAAACAAAAAACGTTGTATGATACGGGAACGTAAAGTTTGTTTTTGATTCTCGACTGTTTCTTGTTTCACAATATTCCCGCTCGAGTCAAAAACACTAACTTTACCCTCTTACATCATAAGAAAGTCATGTGAATGAAACATGTCTATTTTTTTTATGGAATACCTACGTTTGCCGCCTCTCAGAGATGACGTAGCTCACCAAAACTAAATTAGGATAGCTTCCAAGGATACAGCAATAAGAAGTTGAACAAAATTCTCCAGACTGCCTCGGGGTCGAGTGGTCAGCGAGCTGACTTCTCCCCGGGTTCGATTCCCGGCTGGGGCGGGGCATTTTTCTTTAACCAGAATTATTCCCTATCCCCCCACAGAGTCTGCAAGTATGTATGTGCGTGTGTTCAGTAATATAAAGTTTAACCTAATGTTCTGAACCTACAGTTTCACAAGTGAAAGCCCCCGATATGACCATTGATGATAAAGGGGGCTATACAAATGGGGGAGAAAAAAAATTCTCCACCTTGCTAATCTTTCCTTGAGTTATTTCTGGTGTTCTGCAAACTGGCACTAGGGGTTTCGATTAAAGTATCATATCTTTACGAATAACATATAAAATCTATATATTGCTTTTCTTCATCTGGAGTTAATTTTATACAATTCCGCATTGGCGCTAGCCAACAGGAAATTGAGAAACATTATACAAGAAAATCTGATGTGTTCCATTCACATGACATGATGTATAGAGAAGTTATTGTAATGCACCCAAAATTAGATACAGAGATTTCACTGGAAATATATGTTTTGGGTCCCCCTGAAAAAAAAAATCAGAAAAAGGTCTGTGTGTCAGTGGACAGCATAACTCAAAAACGAAAAGACCGTTGAATACCAAACTTGGTATTTAGATTTGGTATATTCCAAGGATGCGACACAAAGATTTTAAAGAAAATCCCCCACTACCAACTACCCTTTACATGGAATTTTTTTCGAAAATTTTGGTTTCCTAAAAATGGCTCTAACGATTTTGATTAAAATATTGTATATTAATGATATTTACTGGACAAATAAAATGTATATCTTGACTTTTCTGGGAATAGCCTCTGAAGACTACTTAATTCTGGATGAATTTTACGAAATTTTGCATAACTGCTAAACCGTAAGAGATAGACAAAAAATTACCACACAAAAAATGTGGACCACGTTAAAACACACAATTCACGTTATATCTTTTTTTCGTGGAGTTGATCGTTTTTGAGATATTTCTTGTGTTTGGTTTCAGCTTTAAAAAACTTCCTTATACAGGAATTTGTCAACTCCTGTCCATACTAATAAAGGACTTTTGACTATCACTTTAACCTATGGTACTCCCTTATTTCGCTTCTACTTACAAGGAAACAAAAAATAAGACTATTTCAATCTAATCGAGAGAAAATTAGCGAAAATAGTCTTTTTACTGTTTTGCTTGTAAGTAGAAGCGAAATAAGGGAGTAACATAGGTTAAAGTGATAGTCAAAAGCTGGTTGCTATGTCTCTGAAGTTCCTTTGTTTGTATGGACAGGAAAAACTCCACGAAAAAAAGATATAACTAAATTGTGTTTTAACGTGCTCTACCTTTTTTGTGTGGTAATTGTTTGTCTATCTCTTACGGTTTAGCAGTTATGCAAAATTCCGTAAAACTCGTCCAGAATAAAGAAGTCTTCAGAGGCTATTCCCAGAAATTTCAAGATAGACATTTTATTTGTCCGGTAAATATCATTCATTAATATACAATATTTTAATCAAAATCGTTAGAGCCATTTTTAGGAAACCAAAATTTTCGAAAATAGTTCCATGTAAAGGGTAGTTGGTGGTGGGGGATTTTCTTTAAAATCTTCGTGTCGCATCCTTGGAAGATACCAAACCAAAATACCAAGTTTGGTGTTCAACGGTCTTTTCGTTTCCGGTGAAATCTGGTATTGAATTTTTTTTTTAGGTGCATTACAATAACTTCTCTATACACTATGTACATAGTACATGTAGAGAAAGTAAGAAACGTTGATCTCATTTGAAACACAGAATATAAATTAATTTTTTGTGGCTATTATTAATAGTTTGAGAGACGTTGTAGGCTTGCAATGTTATGTAAGTGTTGTGGAGCGAGACAGGCTGATGAACTGGTTGAGAGGAAGTCGTCTAGCTAATTGATATGCACATCTCGTCTCGCACTTGTTACAAATAACCTGCCTTTGTTTTGCTACAGGAACAGCACCTCTAATGTATCATACCTACAACTTCGTATTTAAGTTCATTATCTTCTAAGGACAACCCAGCTCAAGCACCAAAGTGATGGAATTTCAACCAATCGCGGTCATCTGACTGGAGCGATATTGTCGCAGCTGATGTTCATTTCTTTGTTTTATCTGCTGTCTTGGTTACTGGTAACAGGTGACAGTCAACCTTCACTTTTAATAACTGTCAGTTCCACAATTGTACTTTCAATTAATTCAGTTGTTACAATGTTTACTTAAAGTTTTATCCAGTTCAAAATGTTTTTATTTAAAAAAAAACAGTGAAAATAATCATTATGTGTATTTCTTATGTATGAGATGAGTGCAATAACCTCAAATAAAATAACGTTTGTTTCCATTTCATGTATTAGTTATTAAAAGCTGAAATAAAATAATTGTTCAGTGTTTCTATTGTTGCTATCGATATTCGTACATTGGGTGTAGGCTATATCATAATTCAGGAGGCAGAGAAGCAAGAAAAAAAAAATAATCAGTAAATAAAGATGGTCATGTACTATTTGAGAACTAATGTAAGTGTTACAATGGTAACCTTCCTATGTTATAATAGTCTATTGTCTTATCAAACAACTCGTGTTTTTATCTCTTAGGGCAATTCGCTCCGGTCCTGAATTATCGAGAACATGACAATTCTCGTGATTTTACTTATAAGACACCAAGACTTTCAATAAAATCCCTTAGCCCGCCTGGGTAGCGTGGTGGTAGCGTGTCTGCTTCACATTCAAAAGGTGGTGAGTTGCTCGGATAAGGTTTTCCCTTATCCTGAGAAGACGAATGTCGAGCATTTGAGCATCATTTCACCAATTTCATTCATCGTCCGATATGACCAACCAGGTTAAAGACTTTAAGCTACAAAATAAATAAATAAATGAAAAATGAAAAACAATAAAATCCCACAAATCCTATACTACTCTTTATATGGAAGATTTTTAGAATCAATTTTGATGAAAGTAACATGTACAAAAGATATTTCCAATTTTGAGGAATAGTCTATCCGGAAGAAATGTACCAGGTGGAGCAACTGTCGCACAGGCGCTAGTTGTCTGAGGCAGTTTAACACTCAATCAGCTGACACAGAAAACAAGAGTGTAACGAGGGGCGTTCAATAACACGTTACATAAACAAAGTCATATTTAACACAATTTCCTTTAAGCTTTACACACTTTTCCCAGCGTTTCTCCAACTGTTTTAAGTCTTCCAAAAAAATAGGATTTCAGAAGGTTCTCAAAATATGCGACTGTTTGGGAGATGACTTCTTCGTTAGACGTGAATCGTTTTCCTTCGAGTCACTTTTTCAGACTTGCAAATAAAAAAGTCACTGGGGGCCAAGTCTGATGGATATTATAGTAATTCTACAATGTTTGTCGTCGAAACTACGCAGGTGTGCATGCTTGCATTGTCTTGTTGGAAGAGAATTTTGTTTTTTGTTTTCTCCCCTTAACCGGTGCAATAACGTTGCATAATATTTTCCATTATTAAAGTACTCAATCTAGAGGATTCCGCGTGCATCCCAAAAAACCAACGCCTTGTCTGCAGATTTCACCATCTTTGTTTTCTTCGAAGCCGAAGCCTTTAAAAATCCACTGTTTCGACTGCACTTTCGACTCTGCAGTGTAGTAGTATATCCAAGATTCATCCATAGTTATGTATCGACGAAGAAACTCGTCAGCATTGCGACGAAAAAGTATCAAACAAGAGTCCGAATGGATCATACAATTGCGTTTATTTTCCATTGACAGCAAATGCGGCACCCTTCTTGCCGAGACCTTTGTCAGACCTAATTTTTCGTGCAAATTTGAGAACACTGTACCTTGTGATATGCCTGTGGCCTGTATTATTTCGCGAATTTTGATTCGTAGATCACTCAAAACCGTATCCTGAATTTTGTCAATCATTTCGGAGGAAGACACTTCTACTGGACGTCCGGAACGATGTTCATCATTTGTGGATGTACGGCCTCGTTTAAATTCATTTCTCCAATTGTAAATTGTTACAAACGCAGGAGCAGATGTGCCATGAACTTGATCCAACTCGGCTTTTATCTCTTTCGGTGTTTAATCACCGCACGAAACACTATTTTTCTTAAAGAAGCACAAGATTGTCGATTGAATCGCCTATAACAACGATGGATACAGCTGAAACTTGAACTGCCAACTAATAAGAGGCGACGGTTACTAAGTACTAAGAGTGTAATTTCTGGGATTTGCTAAGGACTTACCACACAGGCTGAAGAAGCAGAAAACAAGAGTACATATGAGCCAACACTCCCACATTTTCTAGAAGAATACTAAGTTCAAAAAAATCTCATGTGTTCTATTCATATGACCTTCTCTATCTGTTCTACAAACAACATTTTTTTACAAAAGATTGCTTTTCTATCTACTTCATGATAATCGAGATCAGCATCAGCAGAAATATAGTCATTACTTGCTTCCTAAAAGGTAGAAAGAAATTGGGGGATACTCTAGGCTACAGAGATAGTCAAATGTGAAACAATTAACACTCGGTTCTCTTTGCTTGCTAGCAAACAAATGAGAGATAAAAGTTATCTTCCGTTTTAATTTGCTTAAAACTGAAACCATTAACTAGGAATATCTGGAAAAAGGTTAATTCTACAAAAAAAAAAAAAATCCACTTGCCATAAATTGTGAAATATACCTTTTTTCTGACACAAGTTTTCGTCAATGTCTTACGGTTTAACAGTTCTACAAAAGTTACACACAAGTCACCCAGACTGAAGAGGTCTTAAGAGGTTATTCCTTGACAATTCAAGACATATCTTCCGTTTGTCACAAAATATATTAAAATATGGCATCTTAATAAACACAGTTAATAATTTATAAGAATAAATGTCCGACAAATGCTCCATATATAGGGTAGTTGCGTGCGTTGGGATTTTCCTGAAAATCTTCGCGTCGCAGCCTTGGAAGATGCTGGAGATATATACCAAGTTCGGTATTTAACCAACTTTCCGTTTATGAGCTATTCTACCCCGACACACACACGCACATACATATATACACATATACACATACATACACGCACATACATATATACATACACACACGCACACACATACATACACACATAATACATTAATACATACATACATAAATGCATACACATACATACACATACATACATACATACACACATACATACATACATTCAAACATACATACATACACATAATACTTTAATACATACATACATAAATGCATACACATACACACATACCTACATACATGTATACATAGATGCATACATACACATATACATACATATATACATAGATACATACATACACATATACATACATATATACATACACACATACACTCATACATACATACATACATACATTCAAACATACATACATACACATAATACATTAATACATACATGCATAAATGCATACACATACACACATACCTACATACATGTATACATAGATGCATACATACACATATACATACATATATATATACATACATACATACATAAATGCATACACATACACACATACCTACATACATATATACATAGATGCATACATACACATATACATACATATATACATAGATACATACATACACATATAAATACATGTATACATAGACACATACATGCATACGTACGTACACAGACACATACTCACACGGACATGTTTCTATAAATGCTTTTTCTGGTTTCAGAGGATCTCTCAAAAGACGTGTTTCCGGTGAAATCTCGTTTACGAATTGAGTAAAATACAAAACCTCTATGCACAATGTAAACATTATTGTAAGTGGTCTCTAGAACTATTATAAAATATTTCGTTTTATGGCGGGGAAAATATAGATTAAAAAAAAATTAAGTACCATATAATATATTAATATTACATAATTGAGTACTCTGGCTACTCCAGCTCTGAAAATGCCCGATGGAGAGACGGGCGAAACGTTAGGTGCCTTGTGAAGTTTTCTTTGCTACACCATATTGTTTTTATGTGATTATTTCATGTTTTAAGCATTCTGGCAACCCTAAATGAGGTCACAAGGTTAAATAAACGTACACTGAAAGTGAGGAACGGGGAAGTGTTTTCTTGGAAACTCGCTGAGGTACCGCACGGTTTTAATAACCTGTCTCTTCCTCCAAAAATTAGCAGCGTGTTCAAATTAAAGTAAAACAAACACGAAACGTAATTCTTGATGCGCGAAGAATCACCAACTCCATGTTTGTAATGCGCGGCTATCTGATGTGTTGCAATACTTTCACTACCTGTACCATGTGTCAACTCATCTACACCATGCTCATCAAGGTAGCATAAGTCGTTTAAAAGCCGTTCGCTTTTTAAGACATTTGATAATCCCTTTACTTGCCCGAGGAACGAGAAGAAAAATGTCTTCCCGTTTGAGAAAAGTTCAAGTGGCTAAAATTGAAACTATAATCCAGAATTACTGCAAAACGGTTAAATCTACACACACACAAAAACAAAAAAAAAAGAGAGAGAAAGAGAGAGGGAGAAGTATATAATATAACTGTGTGTTTTAAAGAGATCAGCGCAGCATAGCTCAAAAACGAAAAGACCGTTAAATAACAAACTTGGTATTTAAGTTCAGTATCTTCCAAGGATGCGACACGAATATTTTCAAGAAGATCCCCCCACCCTCAACTACCCTTCTCATGAAAAAATTTTCGAAAATTTTGATTTTCTAAAAACTGGCTCTAACTATTTTGATTAAAATATCGTATATTAAAGATATATACCTGACAAATAATAATGTATATCTTGAATTTTCTGGGAATAGCCTCTGAAGACTACTTTATTCTGGATGAATTTTACGGAATTTTGTGTAATTGGCAAACCGTAAGAGATAGGCAAAAACTTACCAAACAAAAAATGTAAAGCACATTAAAACATACAATTTATGTTATACACTTTTTTTCGTAGAGTTGATCGTTTTTTAGATATTCCTTGTTTTTGGTTTCAGCCTTCAAAAACTTATACTTTTCTAATACAGGAATTTGTCAACTCCTCTCCATACATAAAAAATCTGATGTGTTCCATTCACATGATTTTCTCTACATCTGAACAACAAATGTTTGTTAAAAAGCTTATGCTTCTATTTACTTCATTTCAATCGAGAAAAAATCTGATGTGTTCCATTCACATGACTTTCTCTACATCTCTGCAACAAATTTTAGTTAAAAAGCTTATGCTTCTATTTACTTCATGCTAATCGAGAAACATTAGCAGAAATAGTCTTATTATTTGCTTCCTTGTAAGTAGAAGTGAAATAAAAGAGTAGCATACGTTAACATGATAGCCAAAAGCTGGTTGCTATGTAACTGAAGTTTCTTAGTTTGCATATACAGCAGTTAACAAATTCCTGTATGAAAAAAGTATGTTTCTCCAAGCAGAAACGAAAAACTAAGAATATCTTAAAAATTATCAACTCCACGAAAAAAAGTATATGACATAAATTGTGTTTTATCGCGAGCTACATTTTCTGTAGAGTAAGTTTATGTCCATCTCTTACGGTTTAGCAGTAATGCACAATTCCGCAAAATTCATCCAGAATAAAGTAGTCTTCAGAGGCTATTCCCAGAAAATTCAAGATATACATATTATTTGTCAGATATATATCTTTAATATACGGTATTTTAATCAAAATCGTTAGCGCCATTTTCAACAAAATCGAAATTTTCGAATTTTTTTCCATGTTAAGGGTAGTTTGGGGTGGGGGGACTTTCTTGAAAATCTTCGTGTCGCATCCTTGAAAGATACCAAACTTAAATACCAAGTTTGGGCTTTAACGGTCCTTTCGTTTTTGCGCTATGCTGCCCACACACACACATACATATACACACAGACACACACACGGACCTTTTTCTAATTTTTTTTTTGATTCAGAGAGTCTCAAAACTTTTATTTCCGGTGAAGTCTCGGTATCGAATTTTTGGGTATAATGCAACTTGGAACAAATTTCGAAAATTTTGATTTTCTTAAAAATGGCCTTAACGATTTTGATTAAAATATCGTATATTAAAGATATTTACCTAACAAATAAAATGTATATCTTGAATTTTCTGGGAATAGTCTGTGGAGACTACTTTATTCTGGATGAACTTTACGGAATTGTGCATAACTGCTAAACCGTAAGAGATGGACAGAAACTTACTCTACAGAAAATGTAGGTCGCGATAAAACATACAATTTATGTCATATACTTTTTTTCGTGGAGTTGATAATTTTTAAGATATTCTTAGTTTTTCGTTTCTGCTGGGAAAAACATACTTTTTTCATACAGGAATTTGTTAACTGCTGTATATGCAAACTAGGAACTTCAGTTACATAGCAACCAGCTGTTGACTATCACTTTAACCTATGGTACTCCCTTTTTTCGCTTCTACTTACAAGGAAGTGCTAATATTTTCTCACTTAGCATGAAGTGAATAGAAGCAATAGTTTTTCAACAATAATTTGTTACAGAGATGTAGAGAAGATCATGTGAATGGAACACATGACATCTTTAGACATTCTTTGTTATTGATTTCAGTTTTAAAATGCTGAAATACGGGAATGTGTCAACTGCTAGCAATGCAAAGAAACGGATCTCATCGATATGGCAACCAGCTTTTAAAAATGTTGACTATTGCTTTAGCCTAGGTTATGCCCTTGTTTCTCTTCTACTTATAAGGAAGCATTTCTGCTACTATTTATCTTGAGATTTTCAACAATAATTTTTTATGGAGATGCAGAGAAAATCATGTGAATGGAACACATCAGATTTTTGTTTTTTTGTTTTTTGTTTTTTGCTTCCTCCACACAATATAGTTAAAGAGTAGAAGAGGAAGTAGCAATTCTAGTTCCTAAGATAATGTTGTAGAGAAAGGAATGATAATTTAAGATTGCGGATGTGTCTTTATCAAGGTAGTGAAGTTATCGCCAGTAAAACGCTGTTCAATAGCCTGTTACCCCTCCCGCCCGCCCAAACCACTTGTGAATCATTTACGCGAGGCGGTGCTAGTAATCAAGTTAATGGTGCTGCACTCTGTGTAATCAGAATGTAACAACTGTTGGCTTAGCCCGCCCGATTCTCTCGAGAAAACAAAGGAACGCTCTTCCTTCTGTTCCAAAGCGGTCCGCTTTACACAGCACCATTTTCAAAATCGGGGCTTGCTTTAGGACCGTGCTCAATCAGCAGTCGCCATTAACTCCTGAGGCAACAGTATCTTTTGGGACATTATCGCATTTTTACTTTCTCTACACATAGTGTATAGTAGAGAAGGTATTGCACTCCACCCAAAAACTCCATACCGAGATATCACCGGAAATATATGTTTTAGGGTCCCCTTTATAAAAAAAAACATTTTCAGAAAAAGGTCCGCCTTTGTGTGTCTGTGAACACGATAAGTCGGTAAAACAGCTTACTCGGTATTTAAGTTTAGTATCTACCAGGGATGGGACACAAAGATTTAGAGCAAAATCTCCCCACCCCAACTACCCTTAACATGGAACTTTTTTCGAAAATTATGATTTGCTCTAAAATGGCTCTAACGATTTTGATTAAAATATCATATATTAAAGATATTTACCTCACAAATAAAATGTATATCTTGAAATTTCTGGGAGTAGCCTCTGAAGACTACTTTATTCTGGATGAATTTTACGGAATTTTGCATATCTGCTAAACCGTAAGAGATGGAGAAAAACTTAACATACACAAAATGCCCGTTAATAGATTCAATTTATATTATATACATTTTTTTCGAGGAGATGATCATTTTTGAGATATTCCTTGTTTTTGGTTTCAGCTTTGAAAAACTTGTGCTTTTCTCATACAGGTTTTTGTCAACTCCTGTCCATACAAACAAAGGAAAATCAGTGACATAGCAACCAGCTTTTGACTGTCACTTTAACCTATGGTACTCCCTTATTTCGTTTCTACTTACAAATAAGCAAGTACTAAGACTATTTCTGCTAATTTTTTCTCGAGTGGCATGAAGTAAATAGAAGAATAAGCTTTTTAACAATAATTTGTTACAGAGATGTAAAGAAAGTTCATGTGAGTGTAACACATCACATTTTTACTTTCTCTAGCCTGTATGCTCGTAAAATAGAATACTGTAATATAAAGAATCTGATGTGTTGCATTCACATGAGTTTCTCTACATCTCTCACTAATTATTGTTCGTCTGTCTACTTCATGATAATCGTGCCTAATTGACATTTTTACTTTCTCTGCACGTACTATGTACATAGGGAAGGTGATGCATTCCACCCAATATTTCACCGGAAATACACGTTTTAGGGTCCCCTGTATTCAAAAAAAAGCATTTTCAGAAAAAGCTCAGTGTTTGTATTCGTGTGTCTGTGAACACGATAACTCAAAAACGAAAGGTCGATAAAATAGCAAACTTGATATTAAAGTTGTGTATCCTTCAGTGATGCGACACAAAGATTTTGAGAAAAATCCCCCCACCCCAAACTACCCTTTACAAGGAAAACATTTCGAAAATCTTGAACTTTCTGGGAATAGTCTCTAAGGACCTCTTTATTCTCAATGCATTTTGCTGACTTTTGTGTAACTGGCAAACCGTAAGACATAGACAAAAACTTAAACCGCCTGGTAGCGTGTCGGCCTCACATTCAAAAGGTCGTGAGTTCGAATCTCGCTTAGGGTGAGTTGCCCGGATAACGTTTTTTTTCGGGGTTTTCCCTTATCCTGAGAAGACGAATGTAGAGTAACTTTAAGCTCCATTGACCCCGAGATCATTTGAGCATTGTTTCACCAATTTCATTCATCGGCCGATATGACCAAACTAGGTTAAAGGACGTTAAACTACAAAAAACAAAAAAACTTACTGCACAAAAAATGTGCGTCACGTTAAAACACACAACTTATGTCATATACGTTTTTTTTCGTTGAAATGACCATTTCTGAGATATTCCTTGTTATTTGTTTCAGATTGAAAATAGGTACTTAAACTTTTTTTTCACAGTTGTAATCACTTGGCATTGCATAGAAACGGATTTTATTCACATGATAACCAGCTTTTCAAAGATTTGACTATCACTTTAACCTATGGTACTCCCTTATTTCCCTTCTACTTACAAGGAAGCAAGTAATAAGAATATTTCTGCTAATTTTTTCTCGATTAGCTTGAAGTAAATAGAAGAATATGCTTTTAAACAATAATTAGCAATGTAGAGAAAGTGGAGGCCAGGCAGTGAGCAATGCAATAGAGACACCGAACCTTAATCCGGCAATTTCGTGAGCCCAGTGTTGAGCTTTTAAACTGTTTTATTACACTACCGCTTAAATTTATTGCACTCCCAATTGTCCACTAGGATATATGTAATAAATTTGTTTCTTTATAAATTTTACTCAATTAACTGTAAGTGGATAGAAGAATAAGTGTTTTAAAGAATAGTTTGTTGAACAATGATGAGAAAAAGTTATGTGAATGTGATATATCAAATCGTTTAGATAAACTTGGCCTCGATACTAAACAGAATCGAGTTACAAAACCCGCTAAACGCGCTTATTTGTTTCCGTAGTGGGGCGGGTTCTTATCCCGGGTGCAGGTTTTGGGTATTAGGAATGGTCTGGATTTGTCGGTGTCCTATCTCAGGGTTTTTACTAGCATGGAAACTCTTTTCAGGGTGTGGTATGACACAAGTGCTTTATTCCAATAGTTCAGCCGTCGAACACACACGCACTCCTCCTAAATGTTGTACTGTGAAACTATGCTATGCGACTATTGTTACTTATTACTTTTGATGCTGTGATCTCGTCTGTATTAAAATTAATAATTTCCCTCACAACTAAGGGCTACACCACGCACCCAAATATCGCATCTTTGCTCTGCAGATGTTCTACGCCAAGTGCCTCAAAAAGTGTCGCTTGACCAGCGGTAGCTTTGTTATCTCTTTTCCTGTTGTTCCCCTCGGTCAGTGTCCTCTCATCCTCAATGCTCTACCCCTAACGGTATCTTGTGCTACCAGCTCGTGACAACTCGGCTACTTATACGTGTTTGAAATCTTTCTTCCCTTCCCATTTACATTTCCCTTCTGAATGGCTCTTAGCCCCGTGACAAGACATGTACTGTCTCAGCAAACAACTGCACATCAACATGCACGCTTACAATTTCCCATCCAAAGTCTGACTCGACTGCTGCACGCATTTCAAACTGACTCGCCGTCGATGACGTGGCACAAACTTCCAGAAGTAGTCACGAGTGCAACAATCTGAGCACAATGTCCGTCCGCGCAGGTGTAACAATGCACGGCAACAATTGGCTAATGCTCACGCAGTAAGGCGTAGAAAAATTCCTTCTGTGCCTACTGTGTACCCATAAGGAGGGGGCGGGGGTTCACCTGTGCGAGCGCTTCGCACCCGAGTGCTTGTGACGTTACTAGAAGTAGTCGGGCCGAACATCTGAGCCCCTGTTCGGATTGGGTTGGACTCGACGTGGCAGTGTCCCGATATTTATGGGAGCTTGGGTTATGAGACACCTCTATTTGTCCCAGTTCTAGAATAGGCATCTTGACACTACCGATAGCTTCTCTACGGGGTTGTGAAGGGACGTATCCACTTCCGTCCCGGTATGTTCCCATGCGGGGGGATTGATTAGCTCCCTGGTTCTTCGGCTACGAGCACTCAGTTTTACCTATCATTGTAGGTAAAACTCTGGTGTCTTCCATTCGCGTGATTTTCTCATCTCCGTAACGAATTATTGTTAATAGGCTTATTCTTCTATCTGCTTCATGCTAATCGAGATAAACATTAGCAGAAATTGTCTTATTACTTAGTTCCTTAGAAGTAGAAGGGAGATACTAGACTAGACCGATAGTCAAATGTTTTAAAATGTTTGACATTTTTTTCATGTAAAGGGATTAGGAGGATTTTTCTCAAAACCTTCTTGATGTATCTCTGGAACACACACGCACAAATAGAACCTTTTTCTATTTTTTTTGGATACAGGAAACCCTAAAACGTGCATTTCCGGTACAATACGATACCTTCTCTATACACTGTGTACATAGTACGCTAGAAAAAGATCCGTGTGTGTGTGTGTGTGTGTGTGTGTGTGTTTGAGCGTCGGTAACATATCCAACTTGGTATTGAAGTTTAGTATCTTCTAAGGATGTACACGAAGGTTTTCAAGAAAATCTCCCCCCCAAACTACCCTCTATATTGAAAAAATTCCGAAACTGTTGATTTTCTCAAAAATGGCTGTAACGATTTTGATTAAAATCGTTTATATTTCAAATATTAACATCGCAAATAAAATATATATCTTGAACTGTCTGGAAATAGCTTCTAAAGATCTCTTTATTCTGGATGTTTTTTTTTTTGTTTTGTTTTTTGTTTGTTTTTAATTTTGCATAACTGGTAAACCGTAAGACATACATTAAAACTTACTACACAAAAAATGTAGAGCTCCTTAAAACACACAATTATTCATCCCCCCCCCTCTGGAGTTTACTGTTTCCGAGATATTCCTTGTTATTGCTTTCAGTTTTAAAGTACTTCTCATACAGGAACTTGTCAAGACCTGCAAACGAATCTCAATCACACTTTAAAACATTTGACTGTCGCTTTAGTTTAGCCTACTCCTTTCTACTAACAAGGGAGCAAGTAATAAGACAATTTCTGTTAATGTTTATCTCTATTAGCATCAAGTAGATAGAAAAACAAGCTTTTTAACAATAATTTGTTACAGAGATGTACAGAAGTTCATGTGAATGGAATACATTGCATATATTATGAAAGTTTCGCTGTATTGAAGAGATTATATAATTGTACTACTGCTCACGTCATGCTGAGGTAAACTGACCTGACATCTGTGTGGAACTACCATAAGGACCAGGGTCAGAGGAAAATGATGGCAGACGTGGATTAGCCTTCAGAAAGAATGTAATCCTGTTATGCCTTAATGGAAACCAAGTAAAGGCTTAGGAAGCACGTCGAGACAAATCGATAATATGGTAGCAGTTTTTCCTGTTCGAGAACAAGGTGGACCCGAGTGGCGTGAAATTGTACTATGACCTTGCACTTTAACTCCTGCCTGCCACGATTACCTTCACAAAACACTCACATTCGGTGTTTTGTCTTTGAAAGCAATTTGTGAACAAGTAAAACTGTCTATATTAACGCCGCATCATCTCAGAAACTGACATAAAGGCTCAAATTTTTACCAAACATTTGCACCCAAATCAGCTTCAATTTAACGAATTTGTTTTATGTAAATGAGTTAGTTGTTTTTTTAAACTTTAAAAATCATTATTTTTCAGTAACATTTTAAAAGGTTTATTTAAAAATTCCACACTTTTCCTTCTAATGAACAGATGTATTCTATTTTTCACCAATCAAGATCTTTCTGAGTATTGAAAGATTTAGCGAATTATGTTAAATAGACATTGAGTCAAACTTTAACATAGGCAAGAAATATGATTTGGACTCCCATTAATCTTTATTTCTTGGCCCTACTTGTAAGGTGGACTAACAAGGTAGCGCCTGGAGTCAGGCGTCTGTTGAAAAACAAGACTCTGGATCAGGGAGAAGCCAGGAAGGGTGATCGCCCCAATTACTAGTATGAAAGTGAGGATGTGGGTGATATGAAATGATAAGATGGATGACAGGAAAATTGATTAACGAGGAATAAGTGCAATGTATGGTAGGGGAAAGCTCAGGAATCGAAGCCATTCCGGTCAGACGTTGCCTTGTCCACAGCAAATCCCATGCAGTCCCCAGGGATCGAAAACGGTAACCTTGTCGACAAGCAGGACGTCAGTTTGATAAGACTTGGATTTTTAAAGAAGGAATCATATGTATCCAAAAATGGCATCTTTAGTTTCCAACATAGTCTTCTTTCAACTCACTACACTTTATTATAACAGATGTTCTACTACAACATGAGTAGAACTCTTGACACCCTGTATAACAGATACACTTGTTACTATAGCAGCGTGAGGGGCACACATGACACCCGTATAAAAGATACAATAGTTACTATAGCAACATGAAGGGCATACATGACACCCTGTATACCAGATACAGTAGTTACTACAGCAACATGAAGGGCATACATGTCACCCTGTATAACAGATACAGTAGTTACTACAGCAACATGAAGGGCACACATGACACCCTGTATAACAGATACACTTGTTACTATAGCAGCGTGAGGGGCACACATGACACCCGTATAAAAGATACAATAGTTACTATAGCAACATGAAGGGCATACATGACACCCTGTATACCAGATACAGTAGTTACTACAGCAACATGAAGGGCATACATGTCACCCTGTATAACAGATACAGTAGTTACTACAGCAACATGAAGGGCACACATGACACCCTGTATAACAGATACACTTGTTACTATAGCAGCGTGAGGGGCACACATGACACCCGTATAAAAGATACAATAGTTACTATAGCAACATGAAGGGCATACATGACACCCTGTATACCAGATACAGTAGTTACTACAGCAACATGAAGGGCACACATGACACCCTGTATAACAGATACAGTAGTTACTACAGCAACATGAAGGGCATACATGTCACCCTGTATAACAGTTACAGTTGTTACTACAGCAACATGAAGGGCACACATGACACCCTGTATAAAAGATACAGTTGTTACTACAGCAACATGAAGGGCATACATGACACCCTGTATAACAGATACAGTTGTTACTACAGCAACATGAAGGGCACACATGACACCCTGTATAACAGATACAGTTGTTACTACAGCAACATGAAGGGCACACATGACACCCTGTATAACAGATACAGTTGTTACTACAGCAACATGAAGGGCATACATGACACCCTGTATAACAGATACAGTTGTTACTATAGCAAAGTGAGGGGCATACATGACACCCTGTATAACAGATACAGTTGTTACTACAGCAACATGAAGGGCACACATGACACCCTGTATAACAGATACAGTTGTTACTACAGCAGCGTGAGGAGCATACATGACACCCTGTATAACAGATACAGTTGTTACTATAGCAGCGTGAGGAGCACACACGACACCCTGTATAACAGATACAGTTATTACTATAGCAGCGTGAGGAACACACACGACACCCTGTATAACAGATACAGTTATTACTATAGCAACGTGAGGGGCACACACGACAACCTGTATAACAGATACAGTTATTACTATAGCAACGTGAGGAGCACACACGACACCCTGTATAACAGATACAGTTGTTATTATAGCAACGTGAGGGGCACACACGACACCCTGTATAGCAGATACAGTTATTACTATAGCAACGTGAGGAGCACACACGACACCCTGTATAACAGATACAGTTATTACTATAGCAACGTGAGGGGCACACACGACACCCTGTATAGCAGATACAGTTATTACTATAGCAACGTGAGGGGCACACACGACACCCTGTATAGCAGATACAGTTATTACTATAGCAACGTGAGGGGCACACACGACACCCTGTATAGCAGATACAGTTATTACTATAGCAACGTGAGGGGCACACACGACACCCTGTATAGCAGATACAGTTATTACTATAGCAACGTGAGGGGCACACACGACACCCTGTATAACAGATACAGTTGTTATTATAGCAACGTGAGGAGCACACACGACATCTGTATAACAGATACAGTTGTTACTATAGCAACGTGAGGAGCATACACGACACCTGTATAACAGATACAGTTGTTACTATAGCAACGTGAGGAGCACACACGACACCCTGTATAACAGATACAGTTGTTACTATAGCAACGTGAGGAGCACACACGACACCCTGTATAACAGATACAGTTGTTACTATAGCAACGTGAGGAGCACACACGACACCCTGTATAACAGATACAGTTATTACTATAGCAACGTGAGGGGCACACACGACACCCTGTATAGCAGATACAGTTATTACTATAGCAACGTGAGGGGCACACACGACACCCTGTATAACAGATACAGTTGTTACTATAGCAACGTGAGGAGCACACACGACACCCTGTATAACAGATACAGTTGTTACTATAGCAACGTGAGGAGCACACACGACACCCTGTATAACAGATACAGTTGTTACTATAGCAACGTGAGGAGCATACACGACACCTGTATAACAGATACAGTTGTTATTATAGCAACGTGAGGAGCATACACGACACCCTGTATAACAGATACAGTTGTTATTATAGCAACGTGAGGAGCACACACGACATTCTGTATAACAGATACAGTTGTTATTATAGCAACGTGAGGAGCACACACGACATTCTGTATAACAGATACAGTTGTTATTATAGCAACGTGAGGAGCACACACGACATTCTGTATAACCAGTTACAGTGGTTACTATAACAAACCTGACGCCATGCATAGCCACATACAGCTACTATAGCAACCTGAGCAGCTCGGATGACACTCTATATAGTCAGCTATTACTGTTACTATAGCATTGTAACATACACAACACACTGTATAACCAGGAACAGTTTTACTATGGCAACAAACATGATCCTCTGTATAGCCGGATACAGCTACTATAGCAACCTGAGCAGCTCGCATGACACCCTATTTAGCCAGCTATATTTGTTACTATAACGACGTAATACACCACGCACTCTGTGTTACCAGGTACAGCTTTTAGTATGGCACCAAACACGACACTCTGTACAACCAGTTACAGTTTTTACTATGGCATTAAACATGACACCTTGTATAACCAGGTACAAGTTTTATTATGGCAACAAGTATTGCACCTGTATAACCAGGTACAGTTTTTACTATGACATCAAATATGACACCTTGTATAACCAGATACAAGTTTTACTATGGCAAAAGCATTGCACCCTATATAACATGCACGGTTTAACTATGACAACAAACATGACACCCTGTTTAACCAGGTACAGGGTTTTCTATGGCAACAAACATGACACCCTGAATAACCAGGTACAGTTTCACTACGGCATAAAACATGGCGCCCTGTATAACCAGGTACAGTTTTTACGATGACAACACACATGACATGCTGTATAACTAGGCACAGTTTTTTCTATGGCATAAAAATGACACCCTGTATAACCAAGTACGGTTTTTACTATGGCGTCAAACATGACACCCTGTATAACCTGGTACAGTTTTGCTATGGCAACACAGATGGCACCCTGTATAACCAGGTATAGTTTTTTACTATGGCAGCAAATATGACACCCTGTATAACCAGGTAAAATTTTTACTATGGCATCAAACATGACACCCTGTATAAACAGGTACAGTTTTCACTATGACATCAAACATGACACCCAGTATAGCCAGGTACAGTTATTACTATGGCAATACAGATGACACCTGGTATAACCAGGTACAGTTTTTACTATGTCAAAAACATAACATTGTGTATAACCAGGTACATCATTTTCTATGGCATCAAACATGACACCCTGTGTAACCAGGTCCAGTTTTTCGATGTCATCAAACATGACACTCTATATAACCAGGTATAGTTTTACTATGCCATCAAACATAACACCCTGTATAACCAGGTCCAGTTTTTACTATGGCATCAAGCATGACACGCTGTATAACCAGTCCAGCTTTTACTATGGAAACAAATATGACACCCTGTATAACCAGGTATAGTTTTTACTATGGCATCAAACATGACACCTCGGATAACCAGGTACAGTTTCTACTATGGCATGAAACATGTTATCCTTTATAACCAGGTACAGTTTTTAATACGGCAAAACACATGACACGCTTTATAACCAGGTGCAGTTTTTACTATGGCCACAAACACGACACTCTGTATAACCAGGTATAGTTTTTACTATGGCATCAAACATGACATCCTGTATAACCAGGTACAGTTTTTACTATTGCAACACACATGACACCCTCTATAACCAGGTGCAGTTTTTACTATGGCCACAAACACGACACTCTGTATAACCAGGTACAGTTTTTACTATGGCATCAAACATGACATCCTGTATAACCAGGTACAGTTTTTACTATTGCAACACACATGATGCCGTGTATAACCAGGTAGGGTTTAACTATGACAACAAATATGACACCCTATTTAACCAGGTACAGGCAGGCTTTTCTATGGCAACAAACATGACATCCCGAATAACCAGGTACAGCTTTACTACGGCATAAAACATGGCGCCCTGTATAACCAGGTGCAGTTTTTACGATGACAACAAACATGACATCCTGTATAACCAGGTACATTTTTTACTATAGCAACACACATGACACCCTGTATAACCAGGTACAGTTTTTAGTATGGCATCAAACATGACATCCTGTATAACCAGGTACAGTTTTTACTATTGCAACACACATGACGCCATGTATAACCAGGTACAGTTTTTACTATTGCAACACACATGTCGCCATGTATAACCAGGTACAGTTTTTACTATAGCAACACACATGCCACCCTGTATAACCAGGTACAGTTTTTCATTGGCCTCAAACATGCCACCCTGTATAACCAGGTACGGTTTAACTATGACAACAAACATGATACCCTATTTAACCAGGTACAGGGTTTTCTATGGCAACAAACATGACATCCCGAATAACCAGGTACAGCTTTACTACGGCATAAAACATGGTGCCCTGTATAACCAGGTACAGTTTTTAGTATGGCATCAAACATGACGCCGTGTATAACCAGGTACAGTTTTTACTATTGCAACACACATGACGCTGTGTATAACCAGGTACAGTTTTTACTATAGCAACACACATGACACCCTGTATAACCAGGTACAGTTTTTAGTATGGCATCAAACATGACATCCTGTATAACCAGGTACAGTTTTTACTATTGCAACACACATGACGCCATGTATAACCAGGTACAGTTTTACTATTGCAACACACATGACGCCATGTATAACCAGGTACAGTTTTTACTATAGCAACACACATGTCACCCTGTATAACCAGGTACAGTTTTTACATTGGCCTCAAAAACGACACCCTGTATAACCAGGTATATATTACGCTTGCCTTACCCACGAGACATTGATTGCCGCTGGAAGCAGGTCACTACAGCTGCATCGAGGCGGCTAATTGCTGCAGGAGTCCTGAGTTCTTCCTACAGCTGTGTCTCTTTTGCCAAACCGCAAGACATTTACGTGCTACAAGACGGAGCGTTTGTACTCCGTGATCCATAAACTGGCAACATTGTATTCTAACGGTACTTGCGACACTAAAAAACTAAATACAATTCTTATTAAGTTACACTCACATGACTATCTCTACCACATATTCACTCTGTTTCTTCTATCCACTTCAAGTTAGCCGATATAAAAGATTACAGAAAATATCTGATGTGTTCCATTCACATCGCTTTCTCTACATCTCTGTATTAATTATTGTTTAAAGCTTATTCTTTTATTTACTTCATGCTAATCGAGATAAACATTAAAAGAAATTGTCTTATTACTTGCTTCCTTGTAAGCAGAGGCGAAATAAGGGAATATACTAGGATAAACCGACAGTCAAAGGTTTTAACATGTGGTTCTATGTGATTGAAATCCGTTTCTTTTGTGTGGTCAGGAGTTCACAAATTCCTGTATGAGAAAAGTATATTAAAACTTAAACCAATAACAAGGAATATATAAAAAATCTTTCTCTGCATCTCTGTAACAAATTATTGCTTAAAAGCTTATGTTTCTATTTACTTCATGCTAATCGAGAACAATTATTTACTTGCTTCCTTGTAAGTAAAAGCGAAATAAGGGAGTATCATAGGTTGAAGTGATAGTCAAAAGCTGGTAGCTTTGTTACTGGTTCCTTTGTTTGTATGGACACGAGTTAACAAATTCCTGTATGAGAAAAGTAAGTTTTTGAAAGCTGAAATCAAAAACAACGAATATCTAAAAAACGATCAACTTTACGAAAAAAAAAATATAACATGCAATGTGTGTTTTAACGTGCTCTGTATTTTTTGTGTGGTAATTTTTTTCCAATCTCTTACGGGTTAGCAACTATAAAAATTCCGTAAAATTCTAAAGCAGGCTTCAGAGGCTATTTCTGGAAAATTCAAGATATACATTTTATTTGTCAGGTAAATGTTATTAATATACGATATTTTAACCAAAATCATAAGAGCCATTTTCGAAATTTTTTGCACGTAAAGGGTAGTTTGGTGTGGGGGGATTTTTCTCAAAATCTTCGTGTCGCATCCCTGGAAGACACTAAACTGAAATACCAAGTTTGGTATTTAACCGACTTTTTGTTTATTAGTTATTGTATTGACAGACACACACGGACGTTTTTCTGAAAATGTTTTTTTTATTCCGGGGGACCTTAAAACATGTATTTCCGGTGAAATCTCGGTATGGAATGTTTTAATTTCGCTATAGATTATGTACACAGCAGGTGCCCCTGAGGCGTGTCCTGAACGTGCCGAAAGCAGCCAGCACCCTACCTTCGCCGATAGCATCGATCCTAGCCGGTCGCGTCTGCAGCATCCCCCTCTGCCCCCTGGAGGTTACTGGTATACAGTATACTCGTCATATCCCTATATCCCCCCCCAGCCCCCAAATTATTTTGTTTTAATGTCAACACACATTTCACTTTCTCTACACGTACTATGTATATACTGTATAGAGAAGGTATTGCACTCCACCCAAAAATTCCATACCCAGATTTCACCGGAAATACATGTTTTGGGATCCCATGATTTCGAAAAAAATATTTTTAAAAAAAGGTCCGTGTGTGTCCGTGTATCTGTGAACACTCAAAAACGAAAAGCTGGCAAAATACCAATTATCTTTCAGGGGTGCGGCAAGAAGATTTTATGGAAAATCACCTCATCTCAAACTACACTTTACATAGAAAAATATCGAAAATATTTTTTCTCAAAAATGATTCCAACCATTTTCATTGAAATGCCACATATTAAAACCATTTCAATGAGAAATAAAATGTATATCTATAATTTTCTGGAAATAGCTTCTGAAGACCTCAACATTTTGGATTAGTTTTACTGAATTTTGCATAACCCGTAAGCCATAAGAGATAGGTAAAAACTAACTATACAAAAAATGTAATATCGATATATGATTAATGACTGAAACAAAACTTTCACCTAATTTGCAGTTCTGTATGCCTGGCTATAACATTTGCAGATCCGAGCAATGAAAGAAAGGGTGAATCTGCTATTCTTATAAAATATGACATATCTCATGATGAGCTTCTATTTGTGCAAATGAATTTCAAATTACTGGAATATTAGTTCCCCTAATAAAATACATTACCAGATTGGGTGTTTTTATTCTGCCCCAGGTAACAGAATGACATTAAATAACTTGTGGGACATTGTTCACATAATGGGAAGACATGTCATTCTTGGTGGGGACATCCTAGATGGGGCTCAAACCTAGAGGACGATTGCTTCTAGATGCAGCGCCACAGTCAAATTTGGAATTTTTATATCCAGTAGAACCTACATATTACCCCGCCGATGGAGTCCATACACCTGACGTGTTGGATACTTTTATCGGAAAAAAGATATTAAATGCATTAAGAGCTGAGTTCAGACCACTACCCAGTTATGATGGCGTAGAAAAGCAACCGCACACCCTAACTAATTATCCCTTTGACTGGGATTGGTGCAGTAACATTAACAGCGTCACGAATTCCTTTAAAAACCACCCAAGAGCAGTTGGTATGTTAAGTAGATATGCAGCAAGCCATATTCGAGATTCAACGCATTCAAACCTACGGCCGCAGTTGATTTCAGAAAAGAAAAACTGTCGCAAGTTATGGGAACGGACTAGTATCCTCTCCACAAGACTAACTCAACAGAAAATTAAAGGAAGCCTTGCGGGAGCGAAAGAATGAAGCCACCAAAACCCAATTGCTATCTTTGAATGCTGCAAATGGACGTTGTTGAAGAAAACAAAGTTTATAACGGAAACTATACGGCCACTAAAAGTGGGAAACTGCTGGAAATGCACTTCGGAAGGAAAAGTAATGGTTTTCTCTGACATACTGGTCGAGCAGTTTCAGAATAACGATACCATTAGTCCTGAGTTTGAAAGGAAAGTCACTGAAGAAGTACTGCAGCTTTCACCGTTAACCATTTACTTGACGCGAGCACAAGTAACCAAGGCACCAGGTCATGACTTAATTGTGCAGCCACTGCTTAAAGCATTTCCAAAGAAGGCAATAGTGTCTATAACACAGATATGTAATGCAATTGTACCATTAACTTACTTCTCCAAGAGCTGGAAACAAGCCATTGTTGTAATGATTCCAAAGCCAGACAAACAAAAAAGTGATCCCAGAAATTACCGTCCAATCAGCCTACTTCCCATATTTTCGAAGATATCTGAGTGATTGCTGCTTCCTCGACTTCTGAAGGTACTTGGCCACATTATACCTGCTACACAGTTCGGATTTAGACCTTCGCATTCCTGTCCACAACAATTCATCGAGTTGTAGATGCCATTCTGGACACATATGAAAGTAAAGAGATTTGTCTTGGCGTCTTTTTAGATACAGAAAAAGCTTTCGACAAGGTATGGCATGATGGTCTTTTGTTTAAGATAAATCCACTAGTCTCACAGAGTTTTCAGAATAATTCAATCATATCTATCAAACAGGTCATTTATTGTAAAATATATGAACACATTTTCGCAAGCTAGACGTGTTAAATCAGAAGTCCCACAGGGAAGTGTACTTGGGCCGTTCCTCTACCTAATATATGTTTCTGACTTTCCAAAAAACGACGACAGTTTAACGATTGCACAGATGATGTCCTTCACAGAAGCATTTATCCAACATCAGCAACCAAAATACGGCAGTTTTAACCTTAGTAGACGAATAGAAAGTAAAAACGAATCCTCAAAAATCAAATATTATGTTCTTCACATAAAGAAAGAAAATTCAGTACAATAATATTACTCTACAAGGCGAGGAAGTCATGGATAATGATTCAGTGAGATATCTTGGCTTACATTTGGACACAAAATTAACCTGGAAGGTGCAAATAAATAAACTAATTGGAAACCTTCGTAACAGATTGTATAAAGTTAAACATTTAATCAAAGGATCTTCTCCCTTGCCCCTTCACTTGAAAAGAATAATATACTTGTCATTGATCAGACCAATATGGATGTACGGGGATCTGCATCAAAGTCCCAGATAAAAGGATTTCAAACAATCCAGATCGGACTCATCGCGGATGCACCATGACAACCTGCCTAAAGAGCTAAACATACCAACAGTTGATGCAACACTGAGCTCCAGTTCCGCAGAAAAATCTGCTCAACTTCCGGCACCTAACAAGATTAAAAAGAAAGAGACACTCACACTTCTTGACATCTAATTGTTGTAACTTATATTATTGTTTATACTCTTAGGACTGCTACCTCAAAACGCGTTATATATATAATCTATGTCATATACTTTTTTTGTGGATTTTTCCATTTCTGAGATATTCCCGGTTTTCTTCAAATTTAAAATACTTAGAACTTGTCTTAGATTACAAACTTCTGCATAGAAACGGATATCAAACATATGGTAACCAGCTGTTAAAATATTTTACTTTAACGTGGTGTATTCCTTTATTTCTCTGCTACTTACATGCAAGAAGTAATTCAGACAATTTCTGCTCAAATTTATCTCGAGTATTATAAAGTAGGTGAATGTGTTTTCTAACAATAATTTGTAGAGAAAGTCATGTGAATGGAACACATTAGATGTCCATGAACATTATAACTCAAAAACGAATAGCCTGTAAAACACCAAACTTGGTATATAAGTTTAGTATCTTCAAGGGATGCGACACGAAGATTTTCAGGAAACTCCGCTCACCCCAAAGTACCCTTTACATGAAAAATTTTCGAAAATACTGTTCTGAAAAATGGCTCTAATGATTTTGATTGGAACCACATATTAAAGCTATTTCCATCACAAAAAAATGTATATCTTAAATTTTCTGGGAATAGCTTCTGAAGACTTGTATTTTTGGATGAATTTTACTGAATTTTGTATAACCGTAAGAGATATACAAAAACTTACTACACAAAAAATTTACATCTCGTTAAAACACACTATTTATGTCAGATTACATTTTTTTTTACTTTCTCTACACGTACTGTGTACATAGTGTATAGGGAAAGTATTGCACTCCACCCAAAAATTCGATACCGAGCATTCACGGAAATATATGTTTTAGGGTCTCCTGCATAAAAAAAAAAAAAAAAAAAAAAAAAGCATTTTCAGAAAAAGGTCCATGTGTTTGGGTGTCAGTGTGTCTGTGAATACGATAACTCAAAAACAAAAAGTCGGTAAAATACCAACCTTGGTATTTAAGTATAGTATATTCCAGGGATGCAACACGAAGATTTTGAGAAAAATCCCCCCACCCCAAACTACCATTTACATGGAGCCTTTTTACCAACATTTTCTTAAAAATGGCTCTAACGATTTTGATTAAAATATCGTATATTAAAGATATTTACTTGCCAAATAAAATGTATATCTTGAATTTTCTGGGAATAGCCTCTGAAGACTAGTTTATTCTGGATGAATTTCACGGAATTTTGCATAGCTGCTAAACCGTAAGAGATGGACGAAAACTTACCACTCAAAAAATGTACAGCACGTTAAAGCATACAATTTAAGTTATATGCATTTTTCTCGTGTAGTTGGTCGTTTGTGATACATTCTTGTTATTGGTTTCAGCTTTGAAAAACATACCTTTCTCATACAGAAATTTGTTAACTCCTGAAATACAAACAAAGGAACTCCAGTCACATAGCAACCAGCTTTTGACAATCACTTAAACCTATGGTACTCCCTTATTTCACTTCTACTAACAAGGACGCAAGTAATAAGACTATTTCTATTAATTTGTTCTCGATTAGTATGAAGTAAATAGAAGCATAAACTTTTTATCAATATTCTTTGCAGAGATGAGAGAAAGTCATGTGAATGTAATATATCAGATTTTTCTTATATGCACAATATTTTTGGTACACCGTTGAATAAAAGCATAGGTAAAATTTGAAGAGAGATATAGGTGGGACGGTAGCAGGCAAGATTCTGTTTCCCTGTGCCAGTAGAGAAAGCTCTGTGATCGATGCCTGTTACGGTTTCACCGTATAATCAACGTTACACGCGTCAATTCAACACTCGTGCACGGAATGGTACAAGCAGCTTCTCTCTCTAGTCACGATTTGGGCAGCGAAACCTGCCGCGCATTTGACAAATCTGCCTCCATATTAGAACTGGCGCGTCAGATGTGGACCTGTGAAAATGCTAATGGGAGCTTGGAAGCGAGTTGTACTTTCAGTTCACCAGTCGATTCATGTCAAATATCTGATAAACATGTCTTATATTCATATCTATACAAATGGCCTACTATATAAACAATGTGCCTCCAATTCTTCCACACCTGACAGTCCTTTGTCTTCGCTCACGTCATCAACGCTATCGCTACTTCCTGCACCATTATCCTGGCTTAGAATCTTTTGATTTTCCCATTGTGACCTGCCAATTTCTGCAATTCGCTGGCGACACAACTGTTCCACATCTTTTAATTTAAAAGTGATATATTAAGTTTTATTTTTCTTTCTTTGTTATCTTTGAGAACCCTGGAAACGGAACTCAGTGAAATATCCGTTACCTTGGCTACTCTTTCATTCACTTTCTACAGGCTTTTGAAGAACTCGGGGAACATACATTTTCTTCCTTCATCTCTGCCTCTTGTTTCATCAAGTCAAGGACATTTGCAATTATTTCTCTGCTCTGACTAAGTAATACCTTGCCACTTAACTTTGAAAACGTAGGAGCCACGGTTAAAAAAAATAAATAAAATGGATAAAATGAACACTATTTACTACCCACTTTGAATACAAACATATGCGGAACATTTTCGATACAGACTGTATAAAGTTTGCTCGCTGTGACTTTAAGTAAGCAAAGTATGATATGACAAACTCCGATAAGCTAGGCTCGGTAGCTGGGTTGGCGGTCAGGGTCACGATTCCACAAGTTTCGCGCCGGCAATAAAGAGTTTACTCAAAGCTATTTCAGAAACTACAACTTTTTACCACGCAGTGTAGGTAGAAAAGCTGTATAGCATGCCGTCCAAAAATGTGACACTTCATGTTTTCAGACTCCATAAATGCCAAAAGAGATTTTTACTTTCTCTACACATATTATCTATGGTATTTAGATTTAGTATCTTCCAAATAGGCGACCCGAAGATTTTCTACAATATCCCTCCACCCCCAACTACCCTTTACATGGAAAAAGAAATTAACAAATTTAATTTATTCAAAAATGGCTTAACGATATTGATTAAAATAGCTTATATTTAAGATATTTGTTGTGAAAAACGAAATATACATATACACAGGATGTTAATGAACTATACAGAACTATTTTCACAGAATATGTAAATTACTTAAGTAATTTGAGATAGGAAACTTATGACCTCTTTATTGAAATTTCTGAAGTGCCAGGACGCCACGTATCGCGGCACTTCGTCTGGAATGACAATAATAACAATAAACATTTACAGTATGAGAGGAATCGAACTCATACTGATTTAACCACCAGAGCAGTTGAAAAATCGCCTCCAGAGTAGGCTACAACTCAAGAACGTAGTTAATGAATGCTCAGTCAACTGATTAGTTCGATATTTTACAGATTTTTGCGACATTAAATCTTGTAGTAGGTGCTAATAACGAGCTGCTAAAAATTGTTATTTCTATACTCAGGGGGCAGCAGTTTTAAAGCCATTTTTTCAACCTGCTTTTCTTTAACACCGACTTATCAGCACCTGATACCCACACGCTTAACGTTATGTTTATCCGGGGACTATGCATCGCTGATCTCAAATTACTTATATCAGTCACGTGCAAATTATTTCTGTGTAGTTCATTAACACCCTGTATATTTATTACATTTTTTGGAAATAGCCACTGAAGATCTCATTCTGGTTGACTTTTATATAACGGACAAACAATGAGAGATAGACAAAAACTTACTACACAAAAAATGTAGAGCTCATTAAAAGATGGATGGATGGATGGATGGATGGATGGATCGATGGATGGATGGATGGATGGATGGATGGATGGATGGATGGATGGATTTATTGTCTGTTGCCATACAGTGTACAGATAGACTCGTCATAAAATGTACATTAATTAAACAATTCACTTAAACAATAAAAAGTTTTGTCATGTAAAAATGAACGCAGTGATCTTTTAAATTTACACATGTCATCTATTTTAATAATGTCTTATGGGAGAGCATTGAAAATTTTACTTTGGTGATTTTGAGTATTCAGTTGTTTTATATTTTCCTATATGGATGTCATTCATACTTCTAGTAAAATGATTATGAACGTCACAGTTGAGAGCGAATAAGTATGAGTGGTTTTTATAAAATAGTGCAGCATTATATATTAATAAATCAGTCAAAGTAAAAATATAAAATTGTTTAAAAACATGTCTTAATGAATCTCTTGGCTTCATATTAAACATTATTCTCAGCACTCTTTTCTGAATTAAAAATACCCTATTTACTTCAGTTGCAGATCCCCATATTAAAATATTGTATGATAAACTTGATTGTACAGTGGCCTAATACACAGAAAGCAAGCAGTTAATATCCAAACACATTTTCAGGCATCTAATAGCAAAGCATGGTTTATTTAATTTGGTGCATATAAAATCAATCTGTTCATGCCAAGTAAGGTTTTGGTCTAAAACAATGCCTAAAAATTTAGTCTTGTCAAGACACTTTAAAATAGTACCACCATATTAAAATGTATATTTGTTAAAATCTTTTTGTTATTAAAATACAAGCAAGCAGTTCTGTTAAGGTTTAAAATAAGTTTATTTGCAATGCACCATTTTTTAAAAGAATTCACAACATTTGTAACTTTCAAATTAAGTTCATTGATGATGCTATTGACACTTGCTGCAACTGAAGTATCGTCTGCATACATAGTTAAACAGTCTGCATCACTGTGATGTTCTAAATCATTAACATATAAAATAAACAAGAAAGGTCCCAAGACCGAACCCTGTGGTACTCCATAACTAGGGGAATACTTCCTGGAATAATAGTTCTTCACTTTAACTACAGATTCTCTAGATCTAACGAATGACATGATTAATTCACTCACCATGCCTCTTATACCCAAATGATAAAGCTTGGTTTTTAAAAACAGATGATCTATCGAGTCAAATGCACTACTCAGATCAAAGAACAGACCAACTACATGCATATTTCGATCCATACAATCAATAAGTTTAACACAGGCAGTACTAGTTGATGTATGAAGCCATGCTGATTTACAGTTAACTCATTGTAGCTTATTAAAAACTTAAGGAGTCTATTATACAATATATTTTCAAATATTTTAGAAAAAGAAATTAACAATGATATAGGTCTATAATTTCTTATATTACATGGGTCACCATTTTTAGATACCGGTACTATCATATTCATTTTGATGCAGTCTGGAAACTCACCTGTCAGAATAGCGAAATTGAATAAATATGTTTAAGGAATAATGATGTTCTTTAGTATAGCTTTTATAACATTGATAGATATTTAGTCGTACCCAGCTGCTTTTGTGTTTTTAATTTGTTTAATGCTTTTTTTTTCTATTTCCAATTCAGTTACAGGAAAGAGAAGCATAGATTGCTTGTTAAAGGTACCTAAAGTAGCTTGAGCATTTACATTTGGAAGATGCTGGTTTAATTTATTTGAACTCATAGTGGAAAATGATAAGCAAACGCAATGGCAATCACAAGTGTATATTTATCGTCAACAAGTACCTTATTTATCATAGTTCTAGTAGTGTTCCCTAATTCATTGTTTACAATTTTCCAAATGTGTTTTGGTTTATTGTCTGAATTGGAAATTGCATTGCTATAATAGCTTCTTTTACACCCAGACGTTTCTCTTCTCTATATGTCACATTTAATGCTTCACAGTTCATCTGCTTTCGCAGTTGAAACACGCTTTTCAGGTTTTTGGTACTATTAATGACTTTTTCAGTAACCCATAATTTAGACAACTTCTTATTGTTAGTATCGCCCTCCTGGTGTAAAGGCTCCATGCTAACTTTATATACCCAAGGTCGCGGGTTCAAACCCGGCGGAGGACGATGGATTTTTTCGGGCCTGATAGAGAGGCCTCTGAGCAAAATTAAACTGTCTTTCACGCCCTGTATAGAATGGGACGCTGAGAACCACAGCAGTTAAAGAGCCTCAAGTCTGATAGAGAGGCCTCCGAGCAAAATTAAGCGGTCTTTCACGCCCTGTATAGAATGGGACGCTGAGAACCACAGCAGTTAAAGAACGTCCATAAATAACACGCCATTTACATTTATTTCTTATTGTTAGTATTATTTATTTTACGCATCATTGGGCATGCAATTCCAAAATAATAGGACAGTGTTGCTAGAAATCTATTAAAAGCAATATTTATATTTGGTAACAGTGCTCAGCATCCAATTTAGAAACTCGAGGTTATTCAAACTGAAAGTTCTATAGTAAATTACATCATTTAACGGTGCATGGTTGTTTAGCACATCAATTTTACAATTAAAGACAAGAGCGTAATGATCAGAGGATGTGTAACCTGGGTGAAGCCTTGCATTGGATACTATGGTACTGTCATTAAAACTCCCTTGATGACTAGGCTCATCATTGTGAGATACCATCTCAAAATATCAAAAAGTCTATCAATACAGTTACTTCTTAAATTAGCATTTACGTTAAAATCTCCAACAAGAATCACTTTATTGCTTATCATAGAACATATCTGTACTGCCAACCAGTTAAATTCATTAACAGCCATTTTTATGCCGACACACTCAAAGTGAAATCTTATATGCATTTTTGTTTCCACTGTTAACCATTTTCAAGATATTCCGCTTTCAATTTTAAGCCACTTAAACTTTTCTCAAATGGGAAAACATATCTCTTCTTGTTTCTCGATTGTTTACTCTTGGCAAGCAAAGCTAATAGCGATCGGCTTTTAAGGAACGAGCCTATCAGTTTAGCCTGTGCATTTTCTTATTTCCCTTCTACTTACAAAGAAGCTAGTAATAAGACTAATTCTGCTTATGTTTATCTTGATGCAGGTAAAACAATAGTGTATGGAATAAAAGATTTGTTTGCGGAACAGCTAGAGAAAGTCGTGTGAATGGAACACATCACATTTTTAGAAAAAGGTCCGTGTGCTTTGTGCGCATGCGTGAACCTATAGTTCAAGAATCTGATGTGTTCCATTCACATGACTTTCTCTACATCTCTGCAACAAATTATTGATAAAAAGCTTATGCTTCCATTTACTTCATTCTAACGAGAAAAATTAGCAGAAATAGTCTTATTACTTGCTTCCTTGTAAGTAGAAGGGAAATAAGGGAGTACCATAGGTTAAAATGATAGTCAAAAGCTGGTTGCCATGTGACTGAAGTTCCTTTGTTTGTATGAAGAGAAGTTGACAAATTCCTGTATGAGAAAAGTAGTTTTTTTAAAGCTGAAACCAAAAACAAGAATATATATTAAACGATGAACAACTGTTCTTTACGTAGAAGATTTTTCGGAATTTTCTCCCTGACAAAAACCTCATATGCTCCATTCACATAACTTTTTCTAGTTGTTTCTTAAAAAATATTATTCTTTTACCTACGTCATGCTAATCTAAATAAACATCAGCAGAATAACTGTTTCCTGCTGATCGGAAGTAAGGGAATACACTAGTCTAAACCGATAATCAAATGTTTTAAGTATGTGAAACAACTGACGTTCGCTTCGCACTATGCCGTTTGAGAAGAGTTAGTTTAAAATTGAAACCGTTAACAGCGAATATTTCGAAAACGGGCAACTTTACATATAAGAGAGGGATTTAATGCTATTTACATTCTCTGTGTAGTAATTTTTGTCCATCTCTTACGATTTTGCAAAATGCTGCAAAACGAACCAGAATAAAGAGCTCTTCGAGGCTATTCCCAGGGAATCATAAATATACATTTTATTTGTGATGTAAATATCTTTAATATACAGCATTTTAATCAAATATATGATATATGCTTGAATCCTGGGACTTAAAGTACTTATCACATTGTGAGTCAGCATTGGGGTTGTCACCTTGTGGTTTACCGGGAAACATGCGAGTCAGTTGAGAAATTCAATGCTATGCCGGCACGTTGCCACGGTAGCTCAGTGGAAGAGCAACCGGGAGATCCGTGTTTCAAATCCCCGCTATGGCATTGAATATTTCAGTCTGACTCTACCTATCCATCATATGACTTTCCCTACCTTTTCTGCACCTCAGCATTCTTACAATATATTATTATTATTATTCAATATACTCCATTCCAAACTAAACCAGCATTAGAAGAAACGGTTTTATTGTAGATATCCTTCTAGTTACGAGAATAAGGGAATACTCTAGTCAAATCTTTTTAAGAGCTGGTCACTATATCAAAGAATTGAAATTCCGTTCTCCTTGCACGACCGAGAAGATGAAAAAAGAGGAAAAAGTGAAAAAGGAATGATGACTTCTGATTAGAGAAATTTAAAGCAAAAAGAAGCAGTATCTCGGAAACAGTTAACTCTACAAAAATGCATTTAACATAAATTTTATGTTTTAATGAGCTCAGCATTTTTGTGTAGTACGATTTTATGTATCTCGTATGCTTTGTCCGTTATGCTGAAGTTCATCCAGAATGAAGAGGATTTGAGAGGCTGTTCCCAGAAAATTCAGCATCTGTATCTTATTTGTGATGTAAATATCTTTGATATAAATAATTACTTTCTCTAGCCCTTATGTGTAGTGTATAGAGAAGGTATTGTACTCCACCCAAAAATTCGATACCAAGATTTCACAACAAATATATGTTTTCAGGCCTCCGAGTCCAAAAAAAGGCATTTTTACTTTCTCTACATGTACACAGTGTATAGAGAAGGTATTGCACTCCACCCAAAACTTCCATACGAGATTTCACCGGAAATATATGTTTTAGGATCCCCTGTATCCAAAAAAAGCATTTTCAGAAAAAGGTCCGTGTGTCCGTGAGTCCATCTGTCTATGAACACGATAACTCAAAAACGAAAAGTGGGTAAAATACCAAAGTTGGTATTTAAGTTCAGTATCTTCCAGGGAAGCAACACGAAAATCCCCCCACCCCAAAATACATGTGCTATACACGGCTTGAGTTAAAAAAGAATTAAACCAAAGTCATTTAAATTGGACGTGAAATTCCCCAAAGATCCCTAGTTACTTCCTCGGCGAGGTTCCTTGACCACGTGTATATTTTGCTACACGCCTTGCTTCCTATACAAACTGAATGCATCAATATTCGCGAAACAAAAGAACGTTCCCCGCATCCCAACTGCCTCGGTATTATTCGCTGGGCAAACACTGCCGCGTTCTTTCGTCAAATGTCTAAGTCCTTGGGTAGTTATGAGGGGGGGGGGCATGACTTTTGCAATTTTTACTTTGTCTACACGTACTATGTACATAGAGACGGTATTGTATTGAACCCAAAAATTCCATACCGAGATTTCACCGGAAAAGCCTGTTTTGAGACCTCTTGAATAAAAAAAGTAGTTTTAAAAAAAAAAGGTCCGTGTGTGTCTCTGTGGACAGTATAGCTCAAAAACGAAAAGACAGTTACATACCAAACTTGGTATCTTGCAAGGATGCGACACGAAGATTTTCAAGAAAATCCCCCCACCCCAACTACTCTTTATACGACACATTTTTAGAAAATTATATTTTCTTAAAAATGTCTGTAAATATTTTGATTAAAATACCGTATTTTTAAGATATTGTTTTGACAAACGAAATGTATGTGTTGAATTTTCTGGGAATAGCCTCTGAAAACTTCTTCATTCTGGATGACTTTTGTATAACTGGCAAACCGCGAGACATATAAGAATTTACTACACAAAAACTATAGATATCATTAGAACAGGCATTTTTTTTTTTCGTAGAGTTAACCGTTTTAGAGATATATTGCATTGTTAGTTTAAATAAACTTTTCTCAAACGGTAAGACTCTTGTCGTTTCTGTTTGTTTATTCCTCCTGGCAAGCAAAGAGATTGGAATTCTCGCATAGCGATCGGCTTTTAAAGGACAAGACTATCGCTTTAGGCTGTATATTTTCTTATTTCCCTTCTTCTTACAAGGAGCTAGTAATAAGACTAATTCTGCTTATGCTTATCTTGATTATCATTATGTAGATAACATATTAATGTTTTGGATGAAAGGTTTGTTTACCGAACAGCTAGAGGACATCATGTGAATGGAACACATTAGAGTTTTTCTGTTCTACTTACAAGGAACCAACTTATAAGACAGTTTCTGCTAATGTTTATCTTGATTAGCACGAATGGATAGAAGAATAATCTTTTTAACAATAATTTGTTACAGAAAGTACACAAAATCATGTGAATGGAACACATTAGAGTTTTTCATTTACGGTTTTTTAAAGAGTGCATTTTCAGTAAAATTTCATTATTCAATTATTGGATACTGTACCTACAATGTACGTGGTAATGAATGTGATAAATAAACAAAAAATAAATGTTTGTAAGCGCGGCTGTTAACTGCGAGCATTGTATCAGCGCTTCTGGTGTGCCGAGATTTCGTCCCGCAGGAGTTCTTTTACATGCCAGTACATCTACTCACACGAGGCTGTCACCATCGGCTTGAACTCGCGACATTGGGGTCCGAAGCCACTACCCAACCAACTGAGCCACCCACAGAAAGAGAGAGAATGAGAAAATTAGAGATAGAAAGAGACGGAGAAAGAGAAAGTGATAAAGACAGAGATTGAGAGACTGGGTGACAAAGAGCGAGAAATAGAGTGAAAAAGTGAGACAGATAAGCAGAGGATTAGGTAGAGTTAGAAAAAGAACGAGAAAGAGAGAGAATAATAAAGCCAGAGAGAGAGAGAGAAGTGGTGTAAAAGACAAAGAATGAGAAAGACGCTGAGAGAATTATTAAGAGAGAGAAAGAGAAAATTAGAGATAGAAAGAGACGGAGAAAGAGAAAGTGATAAAGACAGAGATTGAGAGACTGGGTGACAAAGAGCGAGAAATAGAGTGAAAAAGTGAGACAGATAAGGAGAGGATTAGGTAGAGCGAGAAAAAGAACGAGAAAGAGAGAGAATAATAAAGCCAGAAATAGAGAGAGAGAGAGAGAGAGAGAGAGCGAGTGAATGATAAAAGCGCGACAGTGAGGAAGAGAGTGCTAATGAGAGACAGTGACAAAGAGAAAATAAAAAAGAGAGGACGAGAAAGAAATAGTGAGAAAGAGCGAGTGATAAATATAGGAAGAATGACAAAGAGAGAGAGAGAGAGAGAGAGAGAGAGAAGTGGTGTAAAAGACAAAGAATGAGAAAGACGCTGAGAGAATTATTAAGAGAGAGAAAGAGAGAAATAGATAAACAAAGAGAAAGTCGTAATTAATGCAATATCGCAGGTAAGAGGTTCGACTTCTACTTTGTAAATAATTCAGAAAATAATTAATAACCTCTATAATACATCCCAAGGTTTTATTGATACTTTTTTTGATGATTCGATAGTAATTTCACTCTTGTTGCGTGACCAATGTAAATGTTCTGAGTGTGGAACATTCAGTCACGTTTATAGTTCTTATTTTTTCGTTTTCAATTTAAGGCCTCCAAGCGTCAACTGCCCGAGACCGTAAACCGTGTTATTTAGCGGAAATAAAATGGCAAAATTACAACTTCATATTACGAAGGAGATCAGAAAGTAACCTACATTTTGACAAAACTTCATTTTACCTTACTGTATTTCTCAACGTAACCGTCATTGCTATCAAGGTATTTATTGTCAGACGACACTGGTTTTTAAATGTCGATGTTATACTCTTCCATCGCTAAACATCTGAGCCAAGAGGTCGCTGTCATGTTGAGGTCTTCATGGCTGCGAAATCTTTTCCATACAAAAAGTCATGTACGGTGTCCAAAGTACAACACCGGTTTTTCTGAATTCTTTTGTTTTCAACTGCTCCATAAAGATTGATGAACGGTCTTTATCGTACACACTGTTATGTTCTTCCTTGATTAGTCGTAAATTATGTGCCATTTCCTCACTGAAGACTCGTTCATTGTATTATCACTATACACTTGCGTTATTTGCCTATAACATTCGATTGACTGAACATTTTGTGCATTCATAAAAGCGAATAACATAGACATTGAAAAACTGGTACCACATGACAGTAAAAGTCTTGACAGAATGGAGATTACGTTGCGAAATAGAGTAAGGTACTGTAACTTTGTAAATAAAGTTTTGTGTTGACAACTTTGCTCAACTATTAAAGCGCTAATGAAGTGGGCGAGATTGGGCAATTTCAACCAATCGCGGTCATCTGACTGGAAACATCTTATCGCAGCTGATGTTCATTTGTTTAATCTGCTGTCTTGGTTATTGGTAACAAGGTGACAGCCAACCTTCACTTTTAATAACTGTCAGTTCCACAATTGTGCTTTCAATTAATTCAGTTATTACAATGTTTATTTAAAGTTTTATCCAGTTCATAATGTATTTAGTTTAAAAAAGGAGTGAAAATAATCATTATTTGTATTTCTTATGCATGAGATGAGTGCAATAACCTCAAATAAAATAACGTTTGTTTCCATTCCATGTATTAGTTATTAAAATAATTGTTCTGACTGCCTCCGTAGTCCAGTGGTCACCCAGAGGTCCCGGGTTCGATTCCCGGCTGGGGCGGGCAATTTTTCTTTAACCGGAATTATTCCCTATCCCCCATAGAGTCTGGAAGTATGAATGTGAGAGTGAATGTGCGTGTGTTTAGTAATATAAAGTTTAACCTAATGTTCTGAACCTACAGTTTCACAAGTGAAAGCCCCCGATATGACCGTTGATGTTAAAGGGGGCTATACAAATGAAACAATAATAAAAAAAAATAATTGTTCAGTATTTCTATTCGTACATTGAGTGTAGACACGGTCGGCCATGTCATAATTCAGGAGGCAGTGAAGAAAGAAAACCCTTGTGTAAATAAAGATGGTCGTCATGTACCATTTGAGAACTAATGTAAGTATTACAATGATAACCTTCCTATGTTATAATAGTCTATTGTCTTATCAAACACAACTCAAGGATAATTATCTAAAACACTCGTGCTATTACTTTTATTCACGCAACTCTAAATAAATATAATCGAGTTATCTTAATATAGTATATGAATGGCCATTTGTTGAAAGGGCAGATGTCCAATTAACTAAGCTTTTCAGTATTAACAAAACACTTTTTTCTATGAATATGTTACGAGTTTATGTTTTCTTCTCTAATTCTAAATAAAGTATTTACCTTTCTGATATTGACCAGTGACTTAAAATCTCCTAAATTTAACACTTTTAAATTGTATTGCCATTTTAAAACTCCGGACATCTGCCCCTTTAACAAATGTTGGAAAATATTGCAAATCAAAGAAATTTCTCATTTTATTTATTGTTGTTATATTATCTATACACCGACAAATCAATATTAATTAGGTAAAGATTAGACGTATGAGTTAAAGAGATCCATAAGAAATGTACAATTTCCTTAGTTCCCATAATTTACAGGTAGATGTTCTGTAGCAGCTGCCTCTTCGTTGATGAGAACAGACCTCTGAAGAATGTCATCAACATACCGCATTATTTTGCAAGAGTGCTCCACTTTTTCCTTTTTTAAGGATACCTTGCCAGTAAGATAGGTTTTATTTGTTGGTAGTTGAGCATCACATCTTAGGCTAAGACTGAATGGCATTGCCAGGTGCACCTGAGCCATATACCAAGTGAATTCTCTCATCTCCTGGTTTTGATCAACTTTCTATGCAGACAGCTGATCTCTTATAGAACTGCGTCCACCAATCTTTCAAACTTAACATTTCAGTGCAACTATCTATTTCTTTCACTACAAAGTTATTTGTGGTGCTACTTCCAATAATAGTTCTGTTAATTGATGTACAGAATAAATTCTTTCTCTTCATAATACTAAAACCATGGTCACAAGGAGGAAAGAATTGCTGGATCTTTTTAATCTTGTGCCTCGTGATACAAATAACCCACTTTATATCATGAATGCAGAGTACGTTAAAGAAGTTCTTGGAAGTGAAATGTTTATCATGTAATCGAATGACAAGGAAAGTACATTCCTATTGAACCCTCTTAGTTCATCCAGGGATTCTTACAATCCACAACAATGCAATTCCCTCAAAGCACAACGATTAGCTTAATATCAGATCAGATCAGATAGTTCTTATTTTAGCTTAATATTGTTGGCATGTATTGCCGACTCAACCATACTAGAAACTTGTTAAAATAGTTGCATTTTTAAGTTATTTACAGGTATGTCTACCCATGTAGTTTAATAATCAGTGAAAAAGTAAAAACCTAGAAAAATGTGACATCTGCCCTTTTAACAAATGGCCTTTCATATGAACCTGAAACCTGTTGCTCTGGCAGGATTCGAACTGTGGGTCGGCCGGCCGATATTATTAAAGAGGTAAGGTAGCTGTTCGCGACGGAACCTCCCGCGCCATATTGATCGCTGCACCCCCTCCCCACGCTGTGTTTTTGTTTTACTCCTTTCACAGCAATTATCGTCTAAATGCAGCAGCGACATCTCTCACTTGCAGTCAAACCACTGGAGTCAACCTTGTTACTTTCTCTATGATGTAGATAACAGACTAATGTTTTGAATAAAAGGTCTGATTGCGGAACAGGTAGAGAAAGTCATGTGAATGGAATAAAGGTCCGCGTGAGTGTGAACAGCATAGCTCAAAAACTAAAAGATGGTCAAGTACAAAACATAGTATTTAAGTGTATTACTGTCCTCCAAGAATGCGACACGAACATTTTTAAGAAAATCCCCCGCCACCTTTACAAAGAAACATTTTTGAAAATTTTGTTTTTCCTCAAAAATGACTGTAACGATTTTGATTAAAATACCATATACTAAAATATTCACAATACAAATAAAATGTAAATATTGAATTTTCATGGAATACCCTCTGAAGAGTACTATATTCTGTAGAATTTTGCATAAGAGATATACAAAACCTTACTACACAAAAATGTACATCTCATTAAAACACACAATTTATGATATACGCATTTTTTTGTAGAGTTGACCGTTTCCAAAGTATTCATTGTTATTTGTTTCAATTTTATAAAAAGTTAAAACTTTTGTGATACAGGAAGTTGTCAACTCCTGGCCACGCAAAGAAACGGATTTCAATCCCATAGCAACCACATTTTAAAACATTTGACTGTTGGTTTAGTCTGGTATATTCCCTTCTACTTACAAGGAACTAAGTAATAATACCGTTTCTGTTAATGTTTAACTCTATTAGCATGAAGGAGATGGAAGAATAAGCTTATAACAGTAATACAGATCACACGAGTTTCTCTACATCATATTTTACTGTGCAATGTAGCCATGTTTATTCTACAAATTTTCCATAAGGTAGAGGATAGAAGGACCGAGGCTAATCCACGCTCGGACAGTAACAAAAGAAGGTGATCTGAGTGGGTTTTGAAAAGAGCTGCGTCAGTGGAGAAAGTGCAGCGTTTTCCTTCTTTTCTATTTCTGTACCGCGAAGGTCGTCTGTTCACTTTGTTTTTAACAAATGACTGGTGGCTTGTTCTGTATCATTGTGGAGCGTGAAATCGCTAAAATAATCGTACTCGAGCTTGTCTGTCAGAAAACACGGGTAAACATGGAATAGCATGGCCCGTGCTATAGCCACCAGCACGCAACCTTGACACATCCGTTGTTAGCACACTGCATGTTTACGATAGTGCACACAGAGGCTACTTCAATATCTACACAGATATTTAACCACTACACTAAATAGTTTTCCAAAATAAAATACTGATCCTGTTGTCATATTATTTTCCTCTTCTTCTGCCTTTCAAGAATTAGACTTTTTCAACCAGTTCCGGCCTCAATTTCATCTTTTAACTCACCTTTCTATGTCCAGCTTTCTAAGCCATTTTTGGAATCTTTATTTCTTCCATTCTTTCCAGCTGATCCTTCCATTTCTACTTTCTCTACACGTACTATGTACAAAGTGTACAGAAAAGGTATTGCACTCCACCCAAAAATTACATACCGATATTTCACCCAGCGTTCGCCCGTCGACCCGGGAAAACCCCGAAAAACCCACGAATCAGGTAGGCCGGCCATGGTAAGCGAACCCGTGACCTGCCGTGAAGTAGATAAAAAATATGATGTGTTCCATTCACATGAATTTCTCTACATCGCTGTAACAAATTATTGTTAAAGAGCATATTCTTCTATCTACTTTACGATGATCAAGATAAACATTAGCAGAAATTGTCTTAATTACTCGTAAGTAGAAGGAAAACAGCGGAATACACTAGGATAAAACGATAATCAAATGCTTTAAAAGCTGGTTGTCATGTGGTTGAAATCCCTTTCTATGCAGGGCAGGATCTTTTAAAATCTGGTTACTATGTAATTGAAATTCGTCTGTTTGTATGTTCAGGAGTTGCCAAAGCTCGTTTGTTTGTATGAACAGGAGTTGACAAATTCCCGCATGAGAAAAATATAATTATTGTAAACCTGAAATTAATAACCAGGAATATCTCAAAAACGGGCAATAAAAAATGTACATAAATTGTGTGCTTTAACGATTTCTTAATTTATTGGTGTTTTTAAATCCACAAAATATTTCCCCAATCGAATGTTATAGGCAAATGACACAAGTGTATAGTGATAATGCAATGAACGAGTCTTCAGTGAGGAAATGGCGAGTAATCAAGGAAGAGCATAACAGTGTACGATAAAGACCGTTCATCAATCGTTATGGGGCAGTTGAAAGCAAATGTGATAAAAGAACACTTTCACTTTGGACACCGTACATGACTTTTTGGGTGGAAAAGATTTCGCAGTCATGAAGACTTCAAAGTGACAGTGACATCTTGGCTCAGATGTTTAGCTTTATTCAGACTCCCAACTAAATACAAAAATTACACACCTGCAAGCATCTCTTTCACTATCAGCTGAATGGCTTACAGTTGGCACATTTCACTTAACATCAACAAGACAGAAGCAAAAATGTTTTTCCAACACTTTGATTATTTACATTTACAGAAGAAACAGGTAACCTCAAACCTCGGTTAAATACCTTGGATACAAAAATCCCATGGAATGATCATATTACACGCGTCGCTAACTCAAGGCTCATCAAACGTTATCCATTAATTAATAGACGCTCCAAGATTGACCTGGACTGCTTTACAAATCTTTAATTCGACCTCTTCTCAGCTCCTATACGGTCCACAACAAATAAAACTGCAAGTTGTACACAATAAGTTTCTCCGCAGAGCTACAAATACACAGCTTCAATGCCAACTTCCAATAGAACACCAAATGAAACACCTCTCCAGGACAACGTTACTGGTGCTCAACCTGCATATCAAAACTCCACACAAAAGAAAACTACCACAGCATTTCTTAACCAGAGGACTCCTGCTAATAATTATTCATACATTTCATAATCATGTAGTTTCATTTGTTTTAATCTTATTATTGTTGTTACTTTCATTCAATTGTAACATTTATTTGTAAAGTTATATTACTAATAACTGTTTATGTTAGAGGAACCAACCTCAAATGTTAATAATGTATTTAATGTTTTTGTTATCTATGACCTGTATAGCTTAAATGCTGATCTGACAACAATAACATTAAAACAAAATGTTTAGCGGTGGAAGAGTATGACATCTGCATTGAAAAACTTGTACCACGAGACAGTGATGACGATTACGTTGAGAAATAGAGTAAGGTAAATAAAGTTTTGTTTAGTTATACAAATCGTGTGCATAGTCCTCGTATATGAGGAACCTCAATTTCCCGATATCGAACAGCTGACTCGTTTTATCTTTTGTGTGCTTGCTGCAGCAAGGAAGTTGTGAAAACAAAGGAACAGCTACACAGCCCGGAGGTCTGTGACAACTTTAACTGCTCGACACGCTGCTAGCGACATCTTCCGCCGGAACGAGACAACACGCTCCTATCAGACGCTGCAGTTCCCTCATCTTTATGCTCCTGCACATTGACAACACTTTCTCTCCAAAAAGACTATTCTTAAAAAGGCGTATTACTTGCTCTACACGTACTATGTACCTACATACTATACAGAGCATGTACTGTATTGTACCCAAAGATTCCACACCAAGATTTCACCGGAAATACACGTTTTAGGATCCCCTGTATCCAAAAAAAAAAAAAAAAAAAAAAAAAAAAAAAAAAAAAAAAAAAAAAGCATTTTTAAAAAAAGGACGATGTGTGTCCGAGTGTCCTGTGTCTGTGAACACGATAACTCAAGAACGAAAAGTCGGTAAAACACCAAACTTGGTATTTAGGTTTAGTATCTTCCAGGGATGCGACACGAAGATTTTGAGAAAAATTCCCCCCTCCATCCCAAACTACCCTTTACATGGAACATTTTTTATTTTCTCAAAAATTTCTTTAACGATTCTGAATGGAATACATATATTAAAGTTGTTTACATTACAAATAAAAGGTGTATGTTGACTTTTTGTGCTGCTCGTGCGTGACTAGAGGAAGGTCAGCATACTCTGTCTGAGAACACAACAATCCCAATAGGGTAGTTGGTATTTAGCCCTTTGCTGCCTGTCGGTACCTATAAGTTCCGCTTGTTTTAAGTGTAAGGGTTGTACTCTAGGATTAATTTCAAGGTATACTAACCTTCAACCATATACTACAAGTAATCAGAACTGTTTTACATTGTAAAAATATATACAATTTTTGCCCTAAAATTGCAGTGATTTCTTAAATAAATAAAAGAGTAAACCAGACATAGGTACAGTCAAATGTAACCGATTGTTTTACTTGGGCTCTCCCCGTCATTTGAACTTGCAACATTTGGCTTTGAATGGATGGCCAGTCCATCACCTATCACCTAACACTCATGGCTATTTGAACCACATTTTTGGTAGTGCCATTGGCAGGATTATGAAAACTGGTTTACAAGAATTGAAACTTTTAATTGTGAAGAAAAAGATTTATAAAGGATTTACATATATTTTCATTTCTATGTTCTCTATTATTTTATATAATAATTTTATAGGTTTAAGCCCATATATTTTTAATAGAACCCCATGTACTAATGCAGGCAACTAAGGGTTAAGTTGACTATTTTCAAACGATGATACTCGTAGGGTATCAAGGAATACAACTGTCTCCACTCTAAATAGCTTTTGCATGATTCGGATGGGGTGCCAGTCAGAGCACCGTGTGCCCGTTGCGTGACCACATAATGGGAGGGAGGGATGAGGGGAGTCACCAGAAAGTAGTATTCTTTTCGCCTACTGTAACTACATATTTATCTTACTATATAAAACCCACTGTATGCGTTTATTTTTACTTTCTCTACACGTACTATGTACATAGTGTATAGAGAAGATATTGTACTCCACCCAAAAATTCGATACCGAGATTTCACCGGAAATATATGTTTTAGAGTCCCCCGTGTCCAAAAAATGTATTTTCAGAAAAAGGTCCGTGTGTATGTCCGTGTGTCTGTGAATATGATAACTCAGAAACGAAAAATCAGTAAAATACCAAACTTGGTATTTAAGTGTAGAATCTTCCAGGGATGCGACAGAAGATTTTGAGAAGAATCCCTCCACCCCAAACTATACTTTACATGGAACTTTTTTCGGACATTTTGATTTACTCAAAAATGGCTCTACCCATTTTGATTAAAATATCATATATTAAAAATATTTAGCTGACAAATAAAATGTATGTCTTGAATTTTCTGGGAATAGCCTCTGGAAGCTACTTTATTCTGGATGAATTTTACGGAATTTTGCATAACTGCTAAACCGTAAGAGATGG